>CAJQUW010003393.1:0-221897 GCA_907163375.1 Prostheceraeus crozeri
GACTGCAGATTTTAAATTTTAAGAAAAGTAATACTAAAAAATTTTTGATGTGTTCTGAAAATCTGTTTTAATATGTTGTGCGTATATCTGCGGCTAGCTCTCTGTCCGTTTGATCAAAGTTTTAATAATTTTTCGTTTTATGATTGGATCATTAAGTTTTAAGCAACTTTTATTCATTCATCAGTGGTACCATGACCAGCGTTTATCAATAGTTGCCCTTAACGTCATTGATTTGGTCTCAACATCTTGTTTACTTTTGTTTCACTCGGTCTTTTGTTGCGGCAAGAATAGAAAGATGCAATGGACCAGATAAAAACGTCTTCCAGTTTTCATAATAAATTTCTATCTCTATTTTAATTCACGATTTTATTCGCGATATAGGCCACCTCCACCCAAACATTGGTCACATCATTTTTTTAACAATTAAAAATAAAATTTTTTTCTGATTTAGAACAACATACATAAATTATGAAAATTGACATAAAGTTTATAAATGCAATACATAAATTATAATATAAAAATAAAATTATTTCCTAATAAAAATAAAAAAATGGGCAATGGACTCATATTTGGCAAGTGTTTGCAATATGCGTTTTTTTAAATCAACCCTATTCTTAGTCTCTTATTGAAAAAACACACCATGTGGTGTCATGCCTAGAGATCAATTACAACCTAATATATAGTATTCACACCTAATACTAGTAATTCAGAATAATATTCCAACCTCAATACTAGTATTCCGTTATAATAATTATTCAATCAGAGCAACCCATTACAAGGTGTATATATATTGGAGGGGGGGGGCAATTTATTTATTTCAGATTAGTGAACCAAAATCTTTTATACTGCTAGAATACATAACCCTAGGCAAAATACACCTAGGGCAAAATAATTAATAATTCCTATTGTGCAAAATGATCCATCTTGGTTCACAATAAATATGTAGCACAAACTAATCCTTTTGTTCCAAAAATAATTATGTAGCTCAAAATAATTACTGTAGCTCAAAATAATTATATTGAGTAAAATCAATTTGTTTGAAAGCTAAGTACAAAAAAATATGTACCGGTTAGTAATATAAAAATATAACATCAAAAAATTTTTTTTGCACGTCATATTAAAATTATGCGAAAACAACCATGAAGAGGTTATGTCAAAGATAATAAAGTATAAACCCAAGATAAATTAAAAGATCAGGGGTATGTCGTAATGCTGGAATAAATCTCGATTTGGGACAATGTCAAGGAATGACTAATCATTATAATTCTTGTAGAAGTTCTACAAGACAATGTACAGTTGTCAAAATTACTAAAACCTAAGACAGAGGGGGTGGATACGGTATATTTGCAGGGGGCCCCAGTGGGACAAGGATTGGGGGGGATATAGGGAAAATGTTATTGGTGTGATGCGTTGGCATATAATTTAGTATGATGGAAAGAGTTAATTGCGGGGCTGTCGTCAGGGTTATCGACTGGGCCTTTTAGGATATGATTTACTGTATATTGCATTTATGCTATGTTCGTTGCGGCGCGGCTTTTGTTGTTGGGTAGTGGTGGTGGGATTGGAGGTTTTGAGGGGGTTGGGATTCGCGTTTAGTGGGGGTGGGAACGGAAAAGTGGGGGTGGGATCCGTAAATAGTTGTTTCTTTAATCCACCATCTAATACAAACCACCCACTATACACCCCCCCCACAAACCACCCCCCACCCCAACCCACACCCAACAACAAACAACACCCATCCACACCCCACAACAAAACACCACAACAACACTCCAACCTTCACCCCCCCCAAACCCCCACCGACCCCCCACCTCCACCCCCCCCCCCTCCCCCCCCCCCCTCTTCTTGTACTCCACAAATTCTTTTGAGTATAGGAACAAAAAGTCCGACACATTCCGGAGGTTCTACAGAGGTTAAAAACACTCATAAGAGTGTAAGAATGCTAGTCCGGAATCAACAAATAATAACTCCTAAATTTTTTATTTAAAAAATAATAAATGAATAAAAGCGAAAATTTGGAAGATTTATATTCACCGGTTATAATTAAAAGTGATAAAAGTAATAAAAGTAATAAAAGTAATCTAAGTCGTCATAAATCTCTTAATGCAATAAACGAAATAATAAATAATTATATGAATAACACTGAGTTTCAAGATACACTAACCCCTCAAGATCCGAATCTCAAAGATATTAATAATATTGTAGATAATCCTATATATAATACTAAACATAATAATAATATAGATAAAAATATATATAATAATAATATAGATAAAAATATATATAATAATATAGATAAAAATACATATAATAAAAGATATTTAGAGACACTACCCCCTAATTCATCTCTTAATAAAAAAATACCACAATCAGATCTTACACGTCTTTGGAATTTTTTAAAATTTCATTGTATAAAAATATTGTTAGCATGTATTTTAATATTTTTTATTTATCATCTTGTTATATGTATTGGTAATCAATGGGGTTACTTTCTAACAGAGGAACAAAAGAGAATAAATTTTTATAAACAAGAAAAAAAAAACTTTTGAAGGATGGAAGACTGAGGAAGATAAGATTAAGGATAAAACTAATAATAAAAATATTAAACAAGGTAAAATGTATCAAGAAAATTTACATTTCATTGTTTACGGTAAAACTGGAAGTGGTAAGACTACGTTTATTAAAAAATATATAAACCAATATTATAAGGATGAAACAAAAGTACATATTTTTTGTATGCATACTTCTGAATGGCCAACTTTTACAAACGTCTATAATGATAAACAATTAGATGAGTTACAAGATATGGAAAGTTTTGCTGGTACACCTGAAAATAAATCTTTATTAATTTTAGATGATGTTGCAAGTTTATCAAAACAAAAAAATATGTCAGAAATATTTACAAAAGGAAGACATCAAAATATTGAAATAGTTGTATTAGCTCATAAAGCTTGTGATGTAGATAATAAGATTAGAGAAAACATTCAAACATTTTTTACAACTACACAAAATAATGCAGCATTCTTTAATGATATTAATAAAAATTATAAAATGAATATGCCTTTATCATATTATACACAACATAAATATGGAATAATACGTGTTGACACCATAAGAGGACATATGCAAGTATATGATAAAGATTTAAATATATTAGTAGATACCGAACATGAAATCTATAATAACTCTCAAGATTTTGATATTAGAATGTATGCAAATGCAAAACATTTATCAAATCAAGTTATAGAACAAATAATTATCTTTTTAGAGTCTGAAGCAAAAGTACCACTAAAAATTATTCCTGATACATTTTATTTTTATTTTGATCATTATTTAAATGCAAAATTTGGTATACCAATACCTAACAGATTACAAGATAATGAAACATTAAACTATTTAAAAATTGCAATAAATGATGTTAGAAACGGTTTAAGAAAAGCAACCCCAATAATATCTGATGTTAAATCTACATTTTCTGATGCTAAATCTACATTTGATGAAGCCAAAAAACATATAATGATATAAAACCATTAATAAATGGTGTAAGTGAAATACTTAATAATTAAACAAATTTATCATAATCAAACCGAAGGTACTAGGGCTTCGCGCTTCGCACGATTTTGCAGATATATATATTTATAATATTTTCCATTATATATATATTTATAATATTTTCCATTATATATATTTTCCATTATATATATATTTTAGATTTTTTTCTCTAAAAAACTAAAACACAAATTTTTTCTTTAAAAAATAAAAAATGGAAAAATTTTATTGCAACTTATGTAAAAAAAAGTTACAAACAAAAAGAAGTTATCAATCTCATCTACAAAGTAAAATGCATTTACAAAATGTAGAACGAGTTGATGAAGGAAATATATTAAAATTAAATAGTTATAAAAACTATCTAGAAACATTGCCTACTGATATAAAAGTTAAAAAAATGTTTGATGATTATTCACATTCGGAATATAAAAAAGTTTTTAATAGTGAAGATGAACATGTATCAGATGGAAGATATTTATTTAGCGATACTGATGAATTTAACGAAATAGATGAATTTGATGAAGCCGTACGAACCGAAGGTTCTAGGGCTTCGCCCGAAACAGATATAAAATATTTATTTAATGAATCGGTTGAATATAATGAAACCGATAAAACTTTTTCTGATATTCTAACCAACTTTTCTAATATATTTAAGAAATCTTTCAAATGTTATATGAATGTAGAAGTACTTTATACAAAAAATGGACCTGATGGAATTCCTGAAGAAATAATACAAGGACATTTTACAAAGTCACAAGAAATTCATAATGTAAATAATATACAACCCATATTTGAATCGATGATACTTAAATTAGAAAATTGTATAATTGAAGCCCAGTTACGTGAATCTGGTTGGAGATTTGTTAAAATAATATCTAAGAAAATAGTAATTGATAAATATAAAAATAATACTGGTGGTAGTTATGTTCCTTTACCTTTCAGTTCACCTCAATTAATCAACATAAAAAATGAAAATGATTATTGTTTTCTGTGGAGTATTATAGCACATTTACATCCTGCAAAATATCATAAAGAAAGACTAAGTCATTACAATAAAGAAGAATACATAAGTGAATTTGATCTTTCTGATGGCTTAGATGAATTTCCATATGATTATAATAGGTTAATAAAGTTTCATAAAAAGAATAAAAATTTAATAGAAGTAAATGTTTTTGAATTAAATGTGAATTATGTTTCTATTGGTAAAATTACTCCACTTTACTCAGATTCAAAAAAATTTTATTTGAATAATAAAAATTTATGTCAATCAGAAATAGTATATAATGATAGAGGAAATTACATGCATCATAATATTTTTTACCAAGGAAATATAATATGTACTGAAAAATTTGAACTTGTTAAAACACTATCACCAATAATGATTAATCATAATAATTATAAAGGACGTACTGATGATTATAATTACAAATATTCATCTTTATCTTCAGAATACCAACAAAAATTAGAAAATTTAAATAAAAGTTTACAAAAATGTAAAATAGATTATCAACAACAAACAAAAATGTTACTACAAGAATATCACCATAAATATCAAAATAAGATAGAAACAATTCAAAAATTAAATGAAGAAAATAATAAAAAATTAAATAATGAAGAATTAAATAATGAAGAAAATGAAACCAATCAAAAAATAAATGAATGTTTAAAAAAATGTCTACAACAATATAAAGAACAATATGATAAAGAATATAGTTATCAGTTACAAATATTAAATCAAAATTATTATCAAAATACATTTAATATTACAAAAGAAATTAATGAAACACATGAAATATATAAAGATGAATTTGAAAAACTAGAACAGTCAAAACAACCAGCACAAGCGAATATATTATATTATCAGGGTCATTTTATATTGTGTAAAGATGTTTCTATATTTACAAAAACTTCAGATAATAAAAATTTTCCTTGTCTTCAATGTATGACAAGTTTTAGAACTTTAGAAGAAATGAATAGACATTTGGAGAATTGTCAACAAAACGAAGCAGTTCAAAATACTTTTCCTAAAGATGATTATTTAGAATATAATAAATGGTATTTTAAAAATAAAGTACCCTTTACTATTTATTGTGATTTTGAAGCATATAATGTTAATATGACACAAAATCGAACGGAAAGTTCCAGGGCTTCACCCGATTCTGAAAATTATAATTCTGAAAATTATAATTCTGAAAATTATAATTCTGAAAAAAGTGCGCCTGAAAGAAGTGCACCTGGAAAAAGTTCAACTGAACAAAGTAAAGAAAAATATTTATTTGAACAAAAACCATTATGTTGGGGAATGTACATTCATTCAAATTATCCTGAATTATTTAAATCAGAATATTTACAATACTATGGTGAAGACAGTTCAGAAATGTTTACAAAGAAAGTAGAAGAATTACAAGGACGTTTTTCACAATTGCTTGAAACAAATAAACCAATGATACCATTAACGGATGAAGAAAGAAAAGAATTTTATGATGAAATAAATTGTTATTACTGTGGAAAAGGTTTTACAAATAAATATAAAACTGGCAGAGGTAGATATATTGATAAAGTAAAAGATCATGATCATCTAAATGGATTATATAGAGGTGCAGCACATAATTCTTGTAATCTTAATGCTAACAAATTTAAATATAACTTTGTTCCTTTATATTTCTACAATGGTTCTAAATATGATTTCCATCTAGTAATGAAAGATTTATTTTCATCTGAAAAATTACAACAACAAAAAATAAATGTACTATGTAAACAAGAAGAAGAATATTTTTCAATGCAATTAGGTTGTATTAGAATTTTAGATGCATTTAGATTTTTTACTCCTTATTCATTAGATGTTATGGGAAAAACTTTGAAATCTGAACAATGTAAAATATTAAATAAATATAATTTAAAACCTTTAAAAGGAATATTTCCGTATGAGTACATAGCCTGCGGCTCACAGTCGAAGACTGATATAACTGGAGATTTTAATTCTGTGAATAAAATTATGGAAGAAGAACAACTTCCTCCAATAAATAAATTTAAATCAACATTAAAACAATCACAATTATCTGACGAAGACTATGCAGAAGCTGAAAAGAATTGGAGAGAGTTAAATTGTAAAACAATGTATGATTATACAATGAAATATCTACAGATAGATGTATTAATACTAGCTGATCTTTTTGAAAACTTTCGTGATATGTGTTTAGAATATTACGGAATAGATCCATGTTATTGTTATTCTACACCAGGTTTAACATGGTTAGCAGGATTAAAACATACAAATGTTCAAGCCGATGGCTCTAGGACAAAGTCCGTTAAACTTAAACATTATAAAGAAAATACATATGATAAATTATTATTTTTTGAATCTGGAATTAGAGGTGGAGTTTCATCAGTTTTAGGTAATAGATATGTTAAATGTTATAATAAGAAAGTAAATCCACAAGAATATGGAATAATAAAACCTTTATCTCCAGAAGAAAAAGAAAAAATATTAGAAATTTTTCGAACGAAACGAGAAGGAGTAGAACGTGAAAAAGCAATTGATGAATTCATGCGAGAAAACTATTTGTTATATTATGATTTTAATAGCTTATATTCTTCTTGCATGATACAGGAATTACCAACAGGTGAAATGACATGGTGTAATAATCTAGATTATCAAAGAACATATGATGGTGAAAATAATTTTGGTTATGTATATGAAGTTGATTTAGTATACCCTGATTATATAAAAGAAGCAACAAAATATTATCCTTTCTGTCCAGAAAACAAAATTCCCAATATAGAAGATTTTTCAGATTATCAAAAATCTATAATTCCGAAAAAATACAGACCAACAAAAAAACTTATGTTAACACAAAGCAATAAAGGAAAGTATGTTGTTGAAGGAAGAATGCTAGATTGGTATTTAGATCATGGTATGATTCTCACCAAAATACATCGAAAACTAGAGTATAGAAAATCTAAATGGTTAAAAAATTATATAGAGTTCAATATTGAAAAACGTAAAATAGCTAAAAGAAATAAAGATGATTTTGGAAACGTTTTCTTCAAATTAATGAATAATGCATTTTATGGTAAGACTTTAGAAAATGTGCGTAATAGACAAAATATTGAAATAGTTTATGATAGAGATAGATTTCAAAATTTAACAAGGAAACCTACATATAAAAGAACTACTAGATTCAGTGATGAACTTTGTGCTGTTCATCTATGAAGAAGCATTGTAAAACATGATAAGTTTAATTTCATTGGTTTCACTATATTAGAATTAGCTAAACTATTTATGTATAGTTTTATATATGATTATTTAGCACCTGCTTATGGCAAAAACTATAAATTACACTTTACAGATACAGATTCTATTTTCTTAGAATTAACAGTACCATATGGTTCTTCACTTGATGAAGAAATTAATAAAATAAAAGATATCATTCATCCTTCTGATTTATGTAAAGTAAAAGATGAATTAGAAGGAAATGAAGATTTCATAACAGAAGCTATATTTTTAAAATCTAAATGTTACTGTTATGATACAACTAATAATATTAGGACATCGGAGATGTCTTCCAGGGCTTCGCCCGTTAAAACACATAAAACATTGAAAGGAATTTCAAAGGCATCAATAGCTAATCAAATAACATTTCAAGATTATAAAAATGCATTATTTAATAATGAAATAAAAACAGCATATAATTATAGACTTAATTCAAAAAAACATAAAATGTATTTAAAAGAAGAACATAAATTAGCATTAGATCCATTTGATGATAAAAGAAAAATTTTACCTGATGGAATAACTACTTTACCTTTTTAATTTTCTAATTTCTATTTTCTAAATATAACAATATAACAATATAAAAATATAAAATATTATAAAATAAAATAAAAATAATAATATAAAATTATCATATAAAAATGGATAAAGTTAGAGCTGATAATTTTAAAAGAATAAAACAATTAGACGAATTAATAAAACAAAGAAATATTATGAAAGAAAATCATCTTCAACATAGAATGACAAAAGCTGGTATTCAATCTGATATGTTTGATAAATTAAAATTAACTGAAGAAGTAAAAACTGATTATGAAAAAACTGTCGAACCATTTAAAACTCTTGAAAAGGAACTTAATGAAAAACGTGTTGATATAGCGGATCCTGTACTTAAAACACTATTAGATGACTATGGTTTATTAGAGGCAAACATAGATAAAAAATTACCAAAATCTATGTTATTCGAACATTCTACTTTCTTTTTAGATAAAAAATTATTTGCAAGATTTTATCTTGGTGGTAAAGAAATATTTCCACAACCTTTACGAGGATTAATTTTTACTCCAGATAAAAAACCTATTAGTTTAGATAGAAATTTTGTTGATCTTTTAAGAGGAGCAGATTTAAAAAATTATGCTGTAGAAGATCTAATAAAATATAAAACTATATTAGATAGAGTTGGCACAGTAAAAACTCTTAGACGTTATAAACAATTAGAAAATTTATTATCAACGGGAGTTAAAGTAGGGAAAGGTTTATCTGAAAAACAGAAAACAGAAACAACTGTATTTTTACCAGATGATCCACAAGAATTACTAAATAGATTAAATATTTTAATATCGGCAATAAAAGAAGGACATAATTCTAGTTTCAATGAAATTCATGCTATATTGAAAAGACTGTTAGAAAAGAAGATTCTAAATGAAGAGGATTATAAAAGTATAACGAACCGAGTGATCTAGGACTTCGCCCGTAGCTGAAATATGTTGTTGTTTTTAATTTTTTATAAAAAAAATATTTCATAAAAAAATATTTATTTAATTTTTAGTTTAAAAATGTGTTCAGCAGATTTAGACAAAATTAATAATCATTTAGAAAATTTGATAGAGATTTTGGGTTCATCAAAATTTAGTACGACGTTAAAAATTATAACAACTACTTCATCACACACTTGTAATTTAGAACCCATTCTACATTTAGAACAAAATAAAAATTATCAAATTGCATTGACTAGTTTCTCCACATTTAACACTATTCAAAACGTTATCAAAGATGTGAATGATCAATTTAGATATTCTACTGATAAAGGTAAAACATGGAAAATACTAACTTTTCTTCCTGGTTCTTACGAAGTTGAAACAATATCAAATGAAATTAAGAGACATTTAGGTATACCATTTAAAGATAAGAAACAATTACATTTTGCAGTTGAACCGGCAGTTAATAAATTTTCTCTTACTTTAGACGAAAATCATCAAGTTGATTTTAATCATGATAGATCATTGTCAAAGCTATTAGGATTTAATAAACAAACTTATAGTCAAGGTTATCATTTAAGTGAGAAGATTCCAAAAATAACTGAAATAAATTCAATTGTTGTACATTGTGACATTATTGAAGGAGGTTATATAAATGGTAAATTATCAAATTTAATATTCAGTTTTCCAGCTTTTACTGTTCCCATTGGTTATAGATTAAATGTAATTCCACAAACATTAATATATTTCCCTATTACAAGAAAAACTATTAACAACATTAACATTAGAATCACTGATGAGAAAGGACAAGAAATAAATTTTGGAGGCGAAGAGATTATGATAGATCTTTTGGTTCGAGAGGTATAAACTCCCGTTCGGGAGGTATAAACTCCCGTTCGAGAGGTATAAACTCCCGTTCGAGAGGTATAAACTCCCACGCGAAGCTAGAAAAGTTTAATTTTCTTCTTCTTCTTTAAAAATAAAAATAAAATAAAAATAAATTTTTTTATTAGAAAATGAGTGTAATGTCTTTAAATAAAAAAAAACTTAAATTTAATCATCATCCAAATTTATCTAATAAAGTTTTGTCAGTTATTTGCGGAAGATCAGGTTGTGGAAAAACGTATCTATTATTTAAAATTTTAACGACTCCAAATTTTTTGGATTATAACAATCTTATAATTTATACAACAACAGCAGAACAACCTGTCTATCAATTTTTAAAATATGGATTTGAAAATAATCTTAAAAAAACAGCAATTGCTTCCCTATTCGAAGAATACGAAAAATCTGAATATGAAGAAGAAATAAGTTCATGGTGTGAGGAAGCAGTAGAAAATAGTCAGTTAGTAGAATCTAATAAAAATAACCATATAAAGATACAATTAATAGATGATAGTGGTAATATGCAAGATCCTAGTAAACTAGATAAAACAATGAAACATTGTGTAATTTTTGATGATTGTGTTAATGATAGAAATCAGTCAGTTCAGAGAAATTATTTTACAAGAGGTAGACATAATAACTGTAGTGTATTTTATTTAACACAAAGTATGTATTCATTAGACGGAAGTGTTATTAGAAAGAATGCAAATATATTTATACTATTTGAAATAAATGCAAGAAACTTAAGTGATTTGCTAAGAGATTTATGTATAAGAGATAAAGATGAATTTAAACAATCGTGTAATAATGCTTGGGCAAAAGATTATGGATTCATTACAATTAATATTGATAAAAAAATTCATGATAGAGTTATCGAAGATTTGTTTACTGAGTAATAAAAAATATACAACATAGTGGTATAATATTTTTTTGTTATTATCAGCTTTAATTTTATCTATTTTTTAAAATATAATATTTGAATTTTGTGGTAACATTGGAATACAGCAAAAACATTTTACTGAACAAATTATTTTTTTATTGCTTTGTTGTTTGTAATCTTTTCGTTTAAAGTTTTCTCGTTTAAAGTTTTCTCGTTTAAAGTTTTCTCGTATTAAGTTTTGTTTAATAAAGTTTTGTCTAATAAAGTTTTTAGCTCTTCTAAAAAAATTTTATCATCACTAAAAGTTTTACCATCCTTTTTATTTTTATCATTAACTTTTTCTGTCTGTGATTGAAATGATATTTGATTTACTTCATTAGCTATTTGATCAAATTTTTCAATCTCATCTAACGTAATAACATTATCATCACATACTCTTTGAAAGTAGTAATGTAGTTTATCATAGACTTCTTTAATATGTAAATGCTTAGTTTTTAATGATTTTCGTTTCTTAGTTATTAAAGATTTATCTAACATTGTAGCAAGTGAAGTTGCAAAAACACCCGTACCTGTTAAAGCTGTAGCAACTACTGGAATTACTAAAACACCTGAAGATATAACAATTGTTAAAGCACCTAAACTTATTGTTAAGAATATGCCAATTCCTTGTGTTACATTCTTAACTTTAGTCCATTTCTTTCTTAATTTTTTATAATGCTCTAATCTTAATAATAATTGGGATTCCTTATCTTTCATATAACGTACTCTATCTTTGTGTTTTTCAATATTTAATTCACTTATTTTTAATTGAGATAACGAAGGATATATTCTTGAGGTTCCTTCCATTTTTGTTCCTTCCATTTCTGAAGTTCCTTCCACTTTTGTTTCTTCCATTTTTAAAGAAATATTATTAGTCACATGATATATTTTAAAAACCTGAAAAACGTCTAAACTCATGAATTTGAAATTCTCAACTTTTATGATTTTCGGTGTCCGGTTTTAGATGACCTTGAACGGTCATGATTTAAGCAATGAAAATCGAACCGAAGGTTCTAGGGCTTCGCGCTTCGCCCGATTGTAATTCTCAAATTTGAGATACTCAACTTTTATAATTTTTAGTGTCCTAGAACGGTCATGATTTTCAAGGTAAAAATTGTAATTCTCAAATTTGAGATTTTCAACTTTTATGATTTTCGGTGTCCTGGAACGGTCATGATTTTCAAGGTAAAAATCGAACCGAAGGTTCTAGGGCTTCGCCCGATTGTAATTCTCAAATTTGAGATTTTGAAAAATTTGAAAAACTGGGTATTTTTAAAAACGCCCAAATCGGAGCGAAGCTCCTCTGGCTTTAGCCGATTTATGAATTTAGGTCTTCATAACCTGAAAAAGGGTTCAAATTCATGAATCGGCTTAAGCCAGAGGAGCTTCGCTCCGATTTATGTTGTTTTTAAAAATACCATTTTTTGAAAAAATGGTACTTTTTGAATGGACTAAATTCATGAATTCAGGTCTTAAAAACCTGAAAAAGGGACTAAATTCATGAATTTATGTCGTTTTTAAAGATACCAATTTTTTTTTTGACTTGTCCTGTCCTGGAACGGTCTTTTGACCATTACTCGCTGTGTCTCATTTTGCAACTGCGCCTGCATTGGCTCCTGCTGTTCATCCTTCTATCCATCAGCCATTACTGCGAGCCAATCCGAAGTCAGAAGATTGGTCGTTCTTCAAGAGACAGTTCCAAAATTATCTGATTATTGTTGACTGTGATGCTGCTAAGAAACTTGCTTATCTACTTAGTTGTGTTGGAGAAAGCGGCTACAATATCTACGATGGGTTGCCTGACCCGAAAGCAACATACGATGATGCGATTGACCGGTTCGATGAATTCTTTAAAGTACGCTCTAGTCTTTTACTACGACGAAAACAGTTGTTCGAGGCTAGACAAAACCAGTTCGAGTCTATAGTGGAATTTTCTTGCCGCTTTCGACGATTGATCTCAGAATGTGACTTTGACCCGAAAACAAGAGAAATTCTTCTTCGAGACATCTTCGTGGTGGGTGTTTCTTCAAGTCAGCTTGGTGAACGTCTCCTCAGTGAAGATGCCAAGTGTTTGACCTTCGAAATTGCGGTGGCACGAGAGTAGTAAGCAAACGGCGAACACTCGACCGGCGCCCCCCCCCTCTGGAACGGCAGAGTGTCGTGGTCGGCCGCCGTGGTGCTTCGGGTCTGACTCCCCCCTCTGGAACGACAGAATGTCGTGGTGGACTTGGGCGACCGCCAGGTTTTGACTTGAGGCTATAGTGTGTGATGATTTTCGAGAAAACGACAGAGTTAGAATTTTGGACGTTTTCGGCTGTAGCGCCCAAAGGAACCATCGGATGGGAAAACGGAGGCCAGATTCTGAATCAGCGTGAAATTCTGCATCGGTATGGTGAGTTTCAAGTCAATCGGAGAGAAAAAATTTTCAACATTTTTCGAAAAACGACAGAGTTAGAATTTGGGACGTTTTGGTCTGTAGCGCCCAAACGAAGCATCGGATGGGAAAACGGAGGCCAGATTCGGATTCAGCGTGAAATTCTGCATCGGTATGGTGAATTTGAACGCAATCGGAGAGAAAAAATTTTCGCTGACGTCCCCCCCCCTGCGCCAAACTTCCATTTTGCTTCTAGTGGACGGATTTTGTCGTGCAATAGCTCGTTTGAAAGCTAAGAGTAAGAAAAATTCACTGAAAGAATCGGCTTGTTCATATCTGTCTTCGTTTAGATGTGAGACGCCATTTAAGATTTTGGGACATTGGCGAAAAACGACAGAGTTAGAATTTGGGACGTTTTGGTCTGTAGCGCCCAAACGAAGCATCGGATGGGAAAACGGAGGCCAGATTCGGATTCAGCGTGAAATTCTGCATCGGTATGGTGAATTTGAACGCAATCGGAGAGAAAAAATTTTCGCTGACGTCCCCCCCCCTGCGCCAAACTTCCAAATTTGCTTCTAGTGGACGGATTTTGTCGTGCAATAGCTCGTTTGAAAGGTAAGAGTGAGACAAATTCACTGAAAGAATCGGCTTGTTCATATCTGTCTTCGTTTAGATGTGAGACGCCATTTAAGATTTTGGGACATTGGCGAAAAACGACAGAGTTAGAATTTTTGACGTTTTGGGCTGTAGCGCCCAAACGAACCATCGGATGGGAAAACGGAGGCCAGATTCGGATTCAGCGTGAAATTCTGCATCGGTATGGTGAGTTTCAAGTCAATCGGAGAGAAAAAATTTTCAACATTTTTCGAAAAAACGACAGAGTTAGAATTTGGGACGTTTTGGTCTGTAGCGCCCAAACGAAGCATCGGATGGGAAAACGGAGGCCAGATTCGGATTCAGCGTGAAATTCTGCATCGGTATGGTGAATTTGAACGCAATCGGAGAGAAAAAATTTTCGCTGACGTCCCCCCCCCTGCGCCAAACTTCCAATTTTGCTTCTAGTGGACGGATTTTGTCGTGCAATAGCTCGTTTGAAAGGTAAGAGTGAGACAAATTCACTGAAAGAATCGGCTTGTTCATATCTGTCTTCGTTTAGATGTGAGACGCCATTTAAGATTTTGGGACATTGGCGAAAAACGACAGAGTTAGAATTTTGGACGTTTTGGGCTGTAGCGCCCAAACGAACCATCGGATGGGAAAACGGAGGCCAGATTCGGATTCAGCGTGAAATTCTGCATCGGTATGGTGAGTTTCAAGTCAATCGGAGAGAAAAAATTTTCAACATTTTTCGAAAAAACGACAGAGTTAGAATTTGGGACGTTTTGGTCTGTAGCGCCCAAACGAAGCATCGGATGGGAAAACGGAGGCCAGATTCGGATTCAGCGTGAAATTCTGCATCGGTATGGTGAATTTGAACGCAATCGGAGAGAAAAATTTTCGCTGACGTCCCCCCCCCTCTGGAGAGCTAGCTTTGATCTTGGCTTCTAGTGGACGGATTTTGTCGTGCCATAGCTCGTTTGAAAGCTAAGAGTAAGACAAATTCACTGAAAGAATCGGCTTGTTCATATCTGACTTCGTTTAGATGTGAGACGCCATTTAAGATTTTGGGACATTGGCGAAAAACGACAGAGTTAGAATTTGGGACTTTTTGGGCTGTAGCTTCAAAACGAAGCATCGGATTGGAAAACGGATTTCAGATTTGGAATTAGCTTGATGTTATTGTCCAATAAGGATCATCATCCAATGAGAATCAAGCATTTCTATATAAATAGCGACCCTTCTACAGTGAGAATCATTCCATCGTTGAATCACACGAGTGACGGACGCATATTTTCTCTCTCTATTCTATTATCCAACTAAAATGGTAAGTCGCTACTTTCCTCCCTCTCCTCCCTTGAACGTAAACTTAATACAATCTTTTTCATTTTCAGGCATCTACTCCATCTGCTGCACTAGTAGGACAAAATGGCGGTCAAACGTTACAAGGTTCGCTACGGTCAGATCATCTACAACTGAGGCCAGTGGAAGAAACAACCAAGGTACATAATCCTACACCGCTACAGCGTAAATTTAAACAAGTCTTGCGTTATGACGATCATAGCGTAGTACTCCAAACGGGAATGCTCCCTTCAACGGATGTCAAGATAATGCGCAATCAGTATGGGGACTACATACTGATCCCCGTGAGTCCGTACATTCGCCACCAACTTGATATTATTGAGGAGTACGTGACATTAAATATGGACATTCCTACTCCTCTTGCTCAAGAGTGGAAGGCTAGAGATGACAAGGATGCTCCCTATAGAAAGATTTGGGATGGTAATCACATTTGCCTACCGGTATCACATTGGTGTACTTACTATAAGAAGGATGGAGATCATTCAATACCCATCACATGCGACGAGCTCGGAGAAGGTACTTGGGATATCATTTTCAAAGTGAATGGGCTATATTATGGTCGACACAAGGATAATAAAATAGTCTCTCTCTCCATGCATATGGAATCCATCCTATATATTCCAAAACCGCCCAACGTGGATGACATAATTGATCAAATCCTTAACAGCAGTGGTACGAAGCGCAAGTCGGAGAAGAATGCTGCCTCAAAACGCAAATCAAAGAAGGAGAATTACTAGTCCTTTCCTAACTCTACCCTATGACAATTCGCTTATGTGCTTTGAGTGTCTTAGACGTGGTCTTATTAGATACATTTTACTTCTTCGTTGCCATCATATCATTTGTGTATTTTGTCGTGAAAAGCATCGATGTAATTCTTCATTTTGTAATATGTTATAGAACGTTTCCTTAGATGTGTAATTTCCGTTTTAGGCTTCTATCATCATTTTTATGGATTGTGAGGGTGAACCTGTACAGGAGCTCAGTGCTATTGCTATGAACAATTGGACATATCAGATTGTTAGTGTCTATCATCAACATGCCAACTGCGATCCCAATGTTGATCAATGGGCGAGAAAACACATTCATGGACTTAATCTGAAATATTTGCAAGACTATGGCTTTTCTTGTGAGAGTGCTCTTCTTATTGACTTTAAACGATGGTTAGCTGCTTTCAATGTTATACGCATCTTTTGTAATAATCCTGGTAAGGAGAGGAAAGTATTTCCCAATCTAATCATTGATGATATTTTGCTCCCGCCTTGGGATAGTAGAGTGAATCAACATTATCATGAAGTCACGAAACGTTTTAAGGATTTGTGTGTTCCTATTTTGTCTATTCGTTGTAGTAGCTACGTTCATAACCAATGCTTCTTTCCTCCTTACCTCAACACTGCCAAAGTCCTGTATGGTTATCATTGCTCGCTGTATGATAGTTACCAGCTGTATCTATTTTATCTCTTTCAAACCATTGATTTATAATGCATGCTTGTTACCGTTATTCAATAAATGTTACTATGAGAAGAGTTGTTGTTTTCATGCAATGAATGGGTTAGATAAAGGGCGATCATGTCTTTCTCAAACGACTGCGGAACATTACATTTTCATAGGCAAAGTTTAAAAGGAGCTGTTCAAGATTATGTGATAAATTTTCATAAAGATGAGACCGACATCGAAGCAGTGGTCGATGATGCTAGCACTCTATTTCTAGAGTTAATGAATACATTCTCTGATAGCATTATCATGGCGCGATTAGTTGCGAAAATTAAGTTTAGTCATTTTGGAAAGGAAGAGGTGGAAAGTCGCTCTTTCCATTTTGCTTCTTATTCAATGGAAGCGGTAGATCACCCCGAAGAATTTTTTGAAAGACATATGATAAAAATTGCTGAACGTCTTAACGCATTTAATCATCATGGTAGCAGTCTAGTGATTGAAGCGATTTCAGATATTCACATTCAACTTTCCATAAAGAAAAATTGAAAATGCAGTGGTACTTGATTGTAGCACAACTGGTTTTCGAGCTATGTCTGCTCACTCTCGAAGTATATTCCTTCTGTACATGTGTCTATTATTTAAAAAAGGCTAGCAAATTCATATCTTCAAAAAGACTTGCTATAGACATCATTAACGGTGAAACTATGTGTTGTGATGTATGTAAGCGAAAGGATGGAAATGAAAAGCGCATCTGCAAGAGATGTAAGCATGCTTTTTGTCAACGCTGTTTCATACGTAATTGCATTCAACTTTGCAAATGTAATCACTGTGATATTGCTAATTTCGAGTGTCACTTATGCCGCAATAGTTAGTACCTATGCAAATGTGATAAAGATAGGTTTTCGCAAAGACTAACACGGAAAATGGCGAAACGTAAAATGACGAAACGTAAAAGTCAAAAGTCTTCAAAGTTTTCTTCAGCCATTCAAGCTCTCCGACGAATGAAAGCAAATCAGCGATACAATGCTATACGACATGCTAACGATAAATTCATTTGTGAAATTATTTCTCATGTGAGGAAGTTGAGGACGAAGAAATTAGCGCCAAAACAACGAAAGTTACTTAAGCGATATGCTACGAAATTGCGTTTCATCTCCAATCCTAAAGTCACCCTTCAAAGAAAGAGGAAAACTCTAACACAAAAGGGCGGTTTCCTTTCAGCAATACTTCCAATGATAGCTCCTGCCGTGGGCAACCTATTGGGTAATATCTTTGGTTCTAAGCGTTAATTATGCAAATGTTGAATCTCAAAATAGTAAAATGGATTTCAGACTTCAATGTGATAAAGTTCTGACTGTATCAGGTCCATCTCATGCAGGTAAAACTGTTTTCACGCTGAATTTATTGGATAAAAGAAGGGAGTTGTTTAAGGAACCTATCAATCGAGTGATTTGGTGTTATGGTATTTATCAACCGTCCCTGTTTCAGGAATTGCAAAGTCGCAATTTTATTCGACATGAAGGAATTATTCCAGTGGATAAACTTCAGTCTAATGATGTTGTTGTATTGGATGATTTATTAAAAGAAAGTAAGAATTCAAAAGATGTTACAGATATGTTCACTCGTGCAGCACACCATAAAAGGTGTTTTATCATCTATATCACACAAAATTTGTTTCCTGATGGAAAAGAAGCTCGTACACGAAACCTGAATACACACTATTATGCTATTTTCAAGAATCCGCGAGATAAAAGTCAATTTGAAATTTTAGCGCGACAAGTTGCACCCAGAGGATCAAAAGCCTTAATTGAAATTTTTCAAGCAGCTACTGAAAAACCATACGGTTACTTATTCATTGACTTTACGCAAGAGTGTCCGGAAGAATTTAGATTTCGAAGTGATATTTTGAAAACTCCCATGATTATCTACAAACTATGAGTTCTTATTCTCGCATGATTGTTATTCCTCAGGATGAATATGTACAATTGACTGCCATGCAGCAAGTAAAGCAACCTCTTGCAAATCAAATGTATAGGAAAGAAATAGATTATCAGCAAAATGTTCACATCAAAGATCCACATCGTGCTGTATTATTACAATCGGAAACTGTTGAGCAATTAAAAAACTTGAAGAATAAGATGCGTGACTCTGTATCGACTGCTACACCTTTAGCATCTCGCGCACATGCCATATCTCTTTTCAATAGTATTGAACCCCATCTCAATGTAAAATGATAGAGGAGAAATCATTACAGATGAAAATAAAGTGATTGATGCTTCACGTTATGAAGACTTGATTCAGTATGCGACACGTAGAAAGCGCCGTCAGGGCTATATTCCACCTGGTTGGTCATACTTTCTTAAACTATTGAAAAAGCATAATGTGCCAAAATTTGCTTTGAATAATGAGACATTGAAAGAACTTGATTCAACAGTGGCTACTGCTCCAATGCTTCAGATGATGAAAATGCCAACAAATTGGTTTAAGGCGTCTCCTGCTACATCCCCTCCCACACTCACTAAGCAAACAAGAGGAAGAACTCGACGTAGATCTACATCGCCACTAAAACTAGTAAAAGGAAAACGTAAAACAGCTCCTCCCAGGAAATACATGTTCTCAGACTATTAATATGAAGCAGATGTGTTGCTTGCCATGTAATGAGCCGCCAGAGGTGAATGTCGTTGTCACTTGCACTTGCTGCGCCAGCTCTCATAATGAAACCCCTAAGCAATGTGAACACGATCGCAAAACCGCTAAAGCTAAATGCTGCAGTTGTTGTAAATGTAGAAAGGCAAGAAAACAAACAGATGAGAAGGAGGAAAAAGAGTCAGTCGTCATCGACTGAACGTTTGAAGTCAATCTATTATGATGTAAAACATCCGGCAGGATTTGCATCTATCAAGAAATTATCAAAAGCGAGTGGTCTTCCACAATCACAAGTGAAACGATGGTTAAAGGGTCAGGCTACCTATACACTCCACAAACAAGCGAAAAAGAAGTACCGCACCCGCCATTATATTGTTCATGACATCGATGAACAGTGGCAGCAGATTTGTGCGATGTCGCCTCCATTTCAAAACATAACTCGGGCAATAATTTTATTTTAACCGTCATTGATATTTTCTCGCGTTATGCGTGGGCTCAACCTTTAAAAACTAAAGAAGGGAAAGGAGTAGCAAAAGCATTCCAAACAATTTTTCGAGAAGGTCGCATTCCAAAAAGAATTCAGAGTGATCAAGGAAAAGAGTTTGAAAATCAGCATGTGAAAAGATTATTTGAGAGGCATGACATTGAGTTGTTTAGTGTAAAGAGTGCTTATAAAGCTGCACTCGTTGAACGTTTTAATCGCACATTAAAAAATCGCTTGTGGCGACATTTTACTGCCAACTTGACACAAAATTGGACAAAGGTTCTACAAGATACACTCCATGCCTACAATCACTCTATCCATCGTTCTATTGGACTCAGACCAGTAGATGTAAATGCTGACAATGCAGATAAAGTGCGCGAATCATTCCAACGTAAACGCACTCATGTGAAAAGTGATGTGAAAATTGGTGATAAAGTTCGTATCTCAAAAGTGAAAAGTGTTTTTGCTAAAGGGTACCTTCCGAATTGGACAGAGGAGGTATTTACAGTATCAAGGATTAATCAAAAAGACTCTCCAACCACCTACAAGTTGAAAGATTACGATAATGAAGAAATTGAGGGTAGCTTTTACCGCGATGAGATTGAGGTAGTCACTGAAAGTGAAACATATTTGGTAGAGAAAATCATTCGATGTAAAAAACGGCAAGGTGAAGAATGGTGTCTTGTTAAATGGACTGGTTATCCTTCAAGTATGAACTCTTGGATCCGTCGTGCCGACATCTTTCATCTAAGTGATCGACAGTGATTCATGCAAAGTTGTAACTAACAATGTTTAGGGTTTGAGCTATGAATCCAACTGCCTCATTTTATTCACGACCCTCCTATGTAAGTGGTGGAGGACAAATTTACATGGGCGCTCGCCGCCAACGTGAAGGTAGCATACTTGGCGCACTGAAATCTGTTGTAGCACCTCTCATATCCAATGTCGGTAGATCTTTAAAACGAAATGTTTTAAGTAATGCCGTTGGCTTTGCTGGTGATGTTGCTAGTGATCTTTCCAGAGGTAGAAGTTTTAAGAGCAGTTTGTTGAATCGTGGGAAGGAACGCGGTTTAAAAACATTGAAGCAGACCTTTGCTGGTGTTACTCAAGGAAAGAAATCACCTAAACGAATGAATAAAGGAAGGAGGAAACATCGCGGAGCTGGTAAGGTGCGATCTTCAGTCAAAAGGCATTCACGCAAACGTCGCAGACGCTCTAATCATTCATCAGGCGCTAAACGACGACGCTGCTATAACTTCTAATCATGGAGTGTAAAACTTCCGGTTTTTGTTTGTTTGATCAACAAGCCATACAGACAGATATTCTTAGTTCAAGTATTGTAGATTATCATCCTCGAACAGCTGAGAATGCTGGCCCCATTGAATTTGTTATTCCTGGTGGTAGCGATGACTACATAGATTTGAGTTATGCGATGCTTGATTTGAGGTTTAGAATTCAGCAAGCAGATGGAACTGCTATTGACGATGCACATAAAGTTGGACTGAACAATTTACCATTGACTACATTACTTCGCGATGTTTCTCTAACGATTGGAGAGCAGCAGGTGGAAGGTGGTCAAAGCGATTATCCCTATAAATCATATTTCAATCACAGTTTCATCCAGCAGCACAAAAAAGTCATATGGAAGCCATGGGATGGTACAGAGATGAAGCAGGAAAATTTGACGTTGAAACAAACAGTGGCTTTGTAAAGCGATCTGCTATGATTAAAGATAGTAAAGTATGTCAGCTATATGGTCCGCTGAATTTAGACTTCTTTAGACAGTCAAAGTTTTTACTCTGTAATACCAGCATGCGACTCAAGCTGACATTGAATAAGCCTGAATTTGCGCTGAATGCATTTGCTAAAGTTGACAATTTTAGAATTCATGTGGAAGATATTGCACTTTACATTCGTCGAGTAGTACCGAATCCAAGTGTCATTAGAGGACATGCTGAAGGTCTTAACCGCCAAAATGCCATTTACCCCGTTCAGCATACAAAGCTTCTCACCTTTACAATTCCGAAAGATCAAAAGAGTTTCATGAAAGATGGCCTCTTTCCATCGGAAGCACCGAAGCTCCTCATGGTGGCAATGGTTGAAAATGATGCATTTAATGGTAATATAAAGAAGAATCCTTTCAATTTTAAACACAATCAGTTAAGTGAAATTGCTTTACGTGTAAATGGTGTGAGTCATCCTGGTCCACCCTACAAACCAGATTTTGCTGCGGATCAATTTATGCGCAGTTATGTTGATTTTATGGATGTCTTTGGCTTTTACAATACGGATGACACCAACGGACTTACTATGAAAGAGTTTAAGAGTGGATATACTATTTATGCATTTGATTTGACTGCTGACAGCGATATTAGTGCACCCTATCGTCAAGCGAACGTGCCTCATAATATTCGTTTGGATTTGACGTTGAAAAGAACACTACCTGAGACGATCAATGTATTAATATATGCAGTCTTCGATTCAAATATTGAAATTACAAAGTATCGTGACGTGATTCTTCAGTATAATCGTTAATGAGTTGGTTGACTGCTGACGATATTAAGACTAAAGTGCAGCGTAATGCAGACGAAGCGACGTTGAAAGCTTTCGATAATGTCTATTCACTCGATACCTTACCACCTGCAGTAAATCACTATCCCATCTTTATTGTGCTAAACACTCATTCGCAGAATTTAGGTGGTCAGCATTGGAAAGCGATCTTTATTGGAGAAGACCGACGTGGTGAACTATTTGACTCTCTTGCTCAACCTCCAAATATACCAACACAGCAGTGGTTGAGAAAACATACGCGTCAATATCAGCGAAATGAACGCATACTACAACATCCACTTTCATCAACGTGTGGTGCTTTTGTACTGTACTTCATCTTAAAACGTTTACATGTATCTCGATTTGCATCTGTTATTCAAAACTTTTCATGTAATCCATCCTCTAATGAAAAAATGATTTGTAAGTTCTATCATGATTTGAAATAAAAACATCATGTTGGAAAAATTGTTTTTTATTTTACAATCCGCTGGGTACGTACACACTCGATGAGATAGTCTAGGATCACATTTGCTTGTACATGAGATTTTAGTCCAGTAATGATCACTTTACTATTATGAAAGATTGCCACATGCACAGGTAACCAACAACTAATGAGAGCTGCAGGAAAAAGTTCGGGTTCATAACACAAATTGTAACTGCTGGTACGAATCTTCAAAAATGATACACTTTCACTCAATTGAGTAGAGATCACCATATTGTCCACAGTCAGATTCGACATCACACACCTCTCCCTCTTCCATATCCGACGTAGTAGTCTTTGTAGCTCTAAGCGCATTGACTGCGCCGATGAATGAGAAAGGGCGCCGAGAATCTGTACAGTCCCATTTGGGAAGAGTTGAAGATTCCGTGAATTGTTCATCTTCACCACTAACATTTGAGGTCGGCCCGGGTAATACTTGCTGTTTGGAAGGTGTTGGTGTAATGTTGTGAGATCGATTTTGGTGTAGAGTCTGAAGCGACGGAGAATGTTGACGATGGTGTAGCGATGGCGCTTCATGATGAAAAAATGAGTAAATTGAGCGATGTACCTTCCTTTTATACTTTTCCCAACTACCTTGATGAAATGTGAAGTTAGTATGAAGTTGGGAATGATAGAGTTGAATTCGCCGATTGTTGACGCGCAACCAGATGTGATTTCCAATACGTGAATGTCTTTTCATATAGAAGTATTTCAAATCCTTCATGATATGATGTAGAGATTGAAAATGACGATAAGATAAAGCAAACTCTCTTCTCACATTTCCAGTTGAATCTTTGAAATAGACGTTTCGATCATGATCCGTTTCAATACGTTGTAGGGAATCTAATTTCCAACTCATGGTGCGTGGTAGTCATGTCTGATTAAGATTTGCATAGTAGGGCGATGAACTCACGACGAATAAATGTCATGATGGAGCGATGTATGTATCTTCTATACTTCTCCCAATTGTATTTGCGAAATGAGAAACAGTTTGCGGAATGAGAATGGTAGATTTGAATTTCATTTCTGTAATGTTGAAGCCAAACTTGATCACCCAAGGAGATGAATCTTAATGTTTCAAAATATTCCAAATCCCTCATGATATCATTGAGGTTGACAAATTGTCGCCATGTTAATGTAATACCTCTTGATGTATGACCATGAGAATTTTTGAAGTGTACGTTTCCATCACGATCAACTCTGATATATTGTAGAGAGTCCAAAATCCAAGTCTTCATGATGTTATGCAAAGCCGCAGATCAGCAATATAAAAATGTCGTTTTATCATATTTTGCTTAGCAATGCGGCTACAAAGAGATTTGCTAGTAATCGAGCCGCACTCTTTTCTACTCCCATTGATCATGCACAATAGCTAAATGGAAATTGGGAAGTGGGTGTCACTCAACTTGTTTATAGCAACTGTGTCTATACTTTTGATCATGAGGTGATGACTATTAATATGAGACGTACAGCTGCTTACCAATGTGAAAAGGGCTGCCGAGTATACATTCCACAGTGGCCAAAGAAAGATCTCTTATCATGTAAAAAGTTTATATATGATTTCTTGAATAAAGCGTGTAAACATATTGTCCAATTTACTCCGCACAATGATGATCATAATTATGTACATCATGTAGTTGAGAAAGATTGGATTGTTGGTTTAAGTCCAAGTTTAAGAAATGATTTAGGTTACCTCGCTAGCGCCTTAACAAGCTATGATAATTTTAACGTTAATTACCACATAAGTGGTCATAAACAGTTAATATATCGAGAGGAAGCTTATTATGTAGATCTTATTCCAAAAAATGAGAAGACGTTGGTGAAGAAGATTGTGATTAAGCCAAGAAAGACAAACATGACTCCTGAAACATTATTGAAGAAATTTAATTATCTCCTTCGAGTTGATGGTAAACAAGTGGCAACATTGACTTATATCAAATCATCTAATCATATTGCAATAAGTAAATTAAATGATGATGATCTAGTATTAGTTTGTTCAAAAGATTTTCATCAGTTCTTACGACATCGTTCTGCAGCTGTTCATGGAAAATCTGATATGCAACATTTACCATGTGAAAGGCCAAATCAATTTGATACAGAATGGACCGTATCTTTATACAGAAAGTATGTAGAGCCTTTAGGTGGTATCTTACATGAAACAAGAGTGTTGATACCTCGCATTATTACTTCAGTTAAATTGGTTGTAGATTTTTTAAATGAAGTGATTAATGAGCAACATATTTCATTTTCTGAAAAAGAAGGTGCTTTGTCTCTCACTATAAGTGGAAAAGGTATTGAACTAATTATGGATAAAACTCTAATGGACATTTTGGGTTTTGATCAAAATATCTTTAAAAGTGGTACTGTAACCAAAGCTAGCGCAGACATGTCGCTATCGCGTCGTATTAACTATTTTCCGATATATTCCAATATTGGTGAAGATGTACGTGTGGGAGATGTTGAAGCTCCATTGCTAGCAATGATACCATACCAGCCAAAAAGCTGCAGTATTTTATCTGAGCATACTTTCAAGAAAGTGCATTATACAAAGCTGAAATCAAACTACATCCAACAAATTGATATTGCCATTTATGACGATGCTGGTGCGTTGATTCCTTTTCATAAAGATGCTGTGACAAGTATCACACTCCATTTCCGAATGAAGAGTTAATGCAAAAGTATGCTAATATATTTTTCCAATGTGAATAATATGGAAAGTGAAAATAAGGACTCGTTTCTAATCTACTTGCCCAGTAATGCTTCTATGAATAAATTTCCCAAAAATAAACCATCAGACTATCGAGTAGAATTAAATCGCCCACTACATTTAGAAGGTGAATGGGAGGTTGGCGTTTCTAGTATTTGCTATGATAGCAATATTCAGAATGTGAATGATTTGGAGGAAATGATATTGACTCCTCGCACCCATGATGGAATAACGATGAATATTGCATTCCAGTTCCCATACAATTTAACATCAGATGGAAAGTGGAACTATGAATGGATTCAGATAAAATCAGATTATTATGAACCATTTGGGAATGAGAAAATTATTAAGGCATTCAATAGTGGTAATACTTCCATCATGAAGAATAAAAATCAGAAAGCTTATGAGTTTACTATCTATCATTGGAGTGGGAGACAGTTCCTTCGCTTTCATTCTTTTACTAAAGGTCTTACACTGAGGTTGGATAATGAATTCTATCCGCATCTCGGTTTTGGCCATGGACTACATCTAACGTCAATTGCTACTGCAAATGTTAAAAAAGTTTATTCAAATCGAATCAACAAATTTCATCATAGATTTAAAATATTTGATGAAGATGTTGTAGAATGCGAAGAACGCATCATTTTGAAAAAGCGTGGTGTTCAACCTTTATCACTTATTGAGTTAGTAAAACGATGGAATGAGACTGTGGGTAAGAAGTATGGAGAGAAAATTATGGCGGATAAAAATAAGTTGGTCATTCAGAAATATAATGACAAACTTACAGTTTATTTCTCTCCAACCTTGCGTCATTTTGTAAGACATTATACACCTATTATTGGAAGCGGTGTGGTGTATGGTTCTCATGAATATCACACTAAAGCTGATTCAGTTAATGATGAATGGTGGGTGGACATCTGTGGTGATCGCATCAAGAAAATTTACCAGTCTTATCAAGAATCTAAAGTTGCTATCAATATAATGCCGCGTCTATATCATACAGTTGAAAGCTTCATTCATGTAGTAAATCCTTATATACAACAGAAGTTGAAGCATGTGATGAAAAGTAAATATGATGTAAAGACACACCACATTTCGTTTTCAATTGAAAATCAACGCGTTGTTCTGAAACTGGGTGATGACATTCAATGTCAATTGAGTAAAAATTTGAAAAAACTCTTTGGTTTTTCAATGCTACAAACTGTGTTTGCTGCTGCGCATACGATTGGTATAGAAACACCAATGACACTTGATAAACATGAACAGCACCTTTACATTCAAAGTGATTTGATTCTACCTATTTCTGTTGGTGAGAAAAAAGAATACATTTTACGTGATTTCATTCATGATAAAGACGCTTCATATGGAATAGTCGAGAAGATGTTTGAATCTATTTTCGTCAAACAAACTATACCCTCTATTGCTATCAAAATTACCAATGGTTTACAAGAGTGCATCCATGTGAAAGATACTAAATCCCTCGTAACTTTAGTGTTTCGGAAAACAAAGTGAAGTCATTGTGATATGTTTATTGAAATAAAAATATGTATATGAAAAAGTCTTTTCACAGATATAGGGGGAATGGGCTGACTGTAGGCATATATTCACAAGGAAAAAACAATCTCATGCGATACATAAAACAACAATGTTTATCTACAGAAATCAACATGAAAATACTAAGTTAAGGATGATTATGCTAAGACGTCTCCTGAATGTGGTAGTGTGAGTTTAATTCTTTTGGGTGGTGGTATGTTTGTGTCAGGATGTCCATGTGGAAGAGATATGTTGTGTTCTAACCAGCACCTCTTATCCTCCCATGCTGAAAGCGCCCGTTTCCTAAAAGTATGAGTTTTGATCTCATGCGACTTAGATTTTAAGATTGTCATATTGACGAACGTTATATTCTTATTACTATAGGCTTTCCTGAAATTTTTATGTTTCATGTTAGAGACCAATGATCTTGTTATGCCTTTAGCGCGCTTAATACTATCGTCGCTATCCTTCAATTTCATACTGTACATTTTTGGACGGAGGAGAATCATTTCATCTATTTCCTTCCCTGCTGTCTCATCCTTAAAGCAGCCAAGTTTTGCCTTATTTTTGATGGAGTAGAGTGGGTGATCAGTAGGATAATTTGATGTGTCAAAATATCTTTCTAAAGATTTTCCTACTTCAATGAAATTTAAATCTTTTTGAGTGGTAATACCTAAGAAGAAACTATCTGTATCACCATCCAACAAACGAACCTCTTTTACGAGAGGACATGGTTTTAGTATTTTATAAAAGAGTTGGTACATTTCAAGCTTAGAGTAATCTAGTACAGCTTGGCCAATATAGATGGGTTTGCACAACTCAACTTCAGATTTTATCATTTTAATACCTACAAGGTCCTCATCGATAATGTCTCTATCGATGAATAGAGGTGATGAGACCAATTTCTTAAATTTTGTAACATCATTGACTAGTTTATAGTTTACACGCTTTCTAACATCCTCCATCGTCTTACCAAATAGACTATTATTCTTATACTTATAAAAATCTTTTTCAAAATTATTTTGGGCTAGTGCACGTTTCTGGCTGTTGCTATCAATATATGCTTTGAGGAAGGCTTTCTGTCTAAATTTAATAATGCGGTGAACTCTTTTTAAAATCATACCCATTTCTAAATAAAATTTTAAGATGCTAAAGTGGACTAGATAGTTTTCCTTATCATACTGGGTGAGTAAAAGTTTGCGGCAAGGCTTATAGTCGGGTTGACCGCATGATTCTAAATCTTTATGAAATTGTTTCATAAAGTCGGAAAACATATCTTTGGTCACTTCACCTGATTCGGGTGCGAGTGGAAAATCTACGGTTTTATGTTTAATATTATTTGGATAGATTAGATCTATCTCAAAATAATATCCCCAATCACCTTCATCTGGAATTGCTAGTATGTTAGAAGGGTTGGAGAGATGCTGAATTTCACTATCATCTAACCAGCTCAACTCAGAGTGACGGAGTGGTTTGGATAGTGAACTACCATATAAATTATTTTGGTCATAATACTTAAGATGAGTCTGATCATCGCCTACTAATTTTGATTTTAACCTATGTTTATTTACAAATGTGAGACCACCGCGAATTCCTCGCTCAAATAAATTATACATCTCTGGATCTTGTAAGAGATGAATGGTCTCACCAGTCATTTTAAAAGCAGACTTAAAGGACATGGCTGGCAGACTGACAAAGTGGACGGGATCTAACTTATCTTCTTCTAATGCCACTCGTCGAAACTCCTGAAATACATCAGCCAGCAAAAATACATCTAACTTAAGACAGGCAATCATATATTCGCCAAATGTATGGCAGTCAAATTTTATCCATGCATCTTGTGAATGATCATAATCTTCGGTCTTACACTCTGCGCCGCTCAAATCATTTTTAAATTTATCTATGGGCGGAAGAGAAGTCTCGCCGAGTTTACTAATCGCATCAAAATATGCATATGGAAAGACTCCTTTCCGTGTGATGACTTCATCGGTTAGATTTGGATATTGTTTCTTAAGATTTTGTGTTAGTGGAAGAGACTTTAGATTTTGTACGAGAGAGGCCAGTGATGCAGTCATGAATTGGTAGGAATCTAAAAATTTTATATCAAAATAGACCGTCTTATTTTCTTTAGTTTTATCGACAGGCACTTTTGCTGTCATGGCCATAAACTTCTCTCTCGTTTGTGCTATTACATCAAGCTTCCACTCTTTCATTTGACCTAAACCTCCTTTTATTATCATATGGCTGTCGTAGCCCTTGAAATTATGGAAAATGACGGGTAATGTACGCCGTTTCATCCTAAGTGAAAAATTGCATTTTGAACATAGTGCGTTTCTAAATTTACCAGTGATGTGATCATGGTCGCGCACTTTCTTAATCTTATCATCATCAAATGTTTTACTACATTTGGGGCAAACGTTGCAACTATCAAATTTTGCTTGATCATCTGCCGTCATATGCAATGATCTGCGATAGAGTTCACCATCATACTTTTGTTGAAATTTTACAGCCTGTTCGAGGAATTGTAGGAATTGGTAAATACAATCCTCACCTTGCCAGACGTGCATTTTATTTTTTCTATTTTGGAAATGGTGATGCCATACTTCATAGCAGGATATGGCTGCTGGCTTGTGGATGATATCATCGATATAGCATTCGATGTCAGCATAGATGACACGAAGAGGACTTAGTTCATCGCCATTCTCTCTATATGAAAAGTCCTTATCTTTGGGCATGCGCTCCATTTGTAGTTTACCTCGCTTACACCATTCGTAATGAGTTTCAAATCTATTTTTACTCCTAAAGTTGCGAATGCATCTGTCACAGTAATAAATCTCTGATGAGCTAGAATTTCTTAAGTGGTGGTATAAGCGAGAAATTTTGGGAATACCGCAGTAGTGCCATTCCTCACTATCATCCTGTCTTACTAATAAAAGGTTGACAACGTGGTCATAACAACTCGAACGCGAGTTGTAGCGGACACCCTTCAATCCCTTTTCCTAAACATGGAGAACTATTTTGATGTTGTTCAATTTTTCAAATTTTTCTATATCTTTAATTTTCATATCTTCACTATTGCAGTCATCAAACTTTAATTCATTCTCCCACTGTTGATACTTACTCTTACGGTATCGGCTATACTGTACATCATTATAGTGGAGAATGGAGAGGACGGCATACTTAAAACATTGCGATTCGCAATCTACAGAAATAACTGCTGCTTTATTTCTTAAATTTTTCGGAAGTTTAAAGGAGCCCCGTCCAGAGTAGTTCTCTAATAAAGTGATTTTAATCATGGCGGTCTCAATACCATCAAAAACGAGACCAATATCACGCTCGTTAAATTTATCTATGTTTAATTTTAACCCTTGGATATGAAAATTTATCCAAGAGTCACAGTCTACAACTTCGGTTGCAGGAGAGGAGGGTATGTGAAACTCCAACCTCTCTACTATTTGACCAGTATGGTGGTCGATTTTTACATATTTTATTTTGAGATAGATGAGCGCCTTCATTCTAAAATTGACTAAATTGTTGAAGAGCGCACCAATCAAAGATGAATTTTGATGAAACCATTCTTCAAAGTCAGTAATGGTTTCTGAGGATTCCATCTGGTAGTTCCTCACTAAATTATTTATCGACACTTCAGAGAGTCGGATAGAGGAGGTGCTAGTATAACTATCGTCACTGTGTGTATGTCAACGTCTATGTGAAGATAGTTCAAAATGTGACTCAAAAGACTGAATGCATAAATCGCAAGAAAAGGAGACATCGTTAACAGAATCATCCCCACCTTCGGAGATTGATGCTGACTTAGGTCTACAAACACCTCGCTTGATGTGTCGGACGAGATCACGCTTCCTCGTGAAGATGTGTCCACAGTCAGCACATTCCCGATCGTTGCATTCCCGCGACAATGTTGACATGGAGTCGCTGTTGTTATCCAACTCGCTCGAGATGGGACTGGTATCACCTGAAAGAGAAATCATTCTTTCATCTCTGTTCAAGTCTCAGTGTATTGTTACAACCTACCTTGACTCAACAACTCTAAACTTTCCTCGAGAAGGGAGGGCGTTGGTGATGAAGTTGATGCCTGAAATTGAGGAAGATGCTATTAGCCACACGTTTGAGGGAGATGAGAGAGGAAATCTTCAACTTACCATTTCAACGAAATCAAGTTTAATGTTGATACTTCAACAAGATAGAGACTTCACTCAAATTTGGAATTCACGAGATAGCAGTTCACTTGTACACCTCAAATAATAACAGAATTCGCTAGAGAACACTTCACTTATACGTCTCAAAGACAGAGTGAAATGATACGGATGTCACTTTACATATATATACTTTCATATTCATCATTCATTGGCTGTTCATTCTGATTGGTTGCTTGTTGATACTTAAGAACTAGAAAACATTTCAAAGTTATTATTCACAGTCAACATGACAAGCCCTCCGACAACGCCGAATACAAAATTCTCTTCTCCATGCTCAACACCAAAGGCGCTCGTTGCACCAAACGCTCCAACGAAGGGGAAGGTAGAGAAGGTGTACCGACTGGACAATATCAGAAAGTTGTCATTAGCAGCGGATGACGAAGAGGAGAGTGTATGTGAGAAGGAGTGTCCCGACTTAACAGGCGTGAGGTGGAAGTATCTCCAGTACGATACTGACGATGTGATGGAGATCACCAGCACCAAATTCCTCCACCAATTATGGGAGTGGTACACCCTAACTCCCAGCCACGAACTATGGCGGAGTGGGAGTATATTGACAAAGTGAGGCTCGCAGTGGAAGAACGATTGAAACAAGTGAACTGTTTTTGTGATCTATGTGAAGCCAGACTCTGGGACGATATTGACGATGAAGACCTTTTGAAATACATGCCATAATAAATTTTTATTTCATATTATCTTTGCTTTCATACTGACTTACTTGAATGGGGCTTCAGTGGATGATTTAACCATGTATACTTTTTCATTTGGAAATAGTAGCACACTTAGTTTAACTTGCAATTCTTATAACATTTCATATGGATGATAATGGTAGATGAAATAGTGTTAGATAGAATTAAGATAGCTTACACTTCTGATACAGGGATAGCAATCGACTGCGATCCATGTGTAAAGAGCTTGTTAGACTACGGAAGAGAGAAGTGTGTTATGTTGCGTGTGGCGCGTGAGTGTCCTCCCATTTCATTCCATTCATCAATTCATCTCATTGATAGAGACAGGTAGAACTCATGGTTCTCATAACGTATGCAATGGATAGTTTATAAGGCAACCTTCGACAGTTGGCTAAATGTCGCCCTGACGCGAATGCATACTACGTTGAGACAGAGGCAATCACTTGCAAACATGACGCAGAGAGGTTTAACAAGATTGACCATTGCCGAATGTCCCTTGCAGTATACATAGCTACGGGTTTCACCGCCGCCCTTTACAGGAACGCCCGTCGAAAGGAAGTATTACACCGAACTTCATTTGCAACGTTCAAGTTGACTGATAGCAGATTCAACTTAATGATAGTATTCGCCAGTCCGAAGACTGCCCAGGGCAAACCGCGTGGAGGTTCTATCATGTCTTGCCCCATGGTGGCCCTTAAGAGAGCCGATGGTTCATTCTCGGGGTGTGAATTTAAGTTGACTATTGGCTGGAATAGTCAATGGGTATGACGGTTAGGTTGTCATAGACCCTATACCGCCTAGCTCGTGCTGGTGCATCTGGAACCTTTCGGATGCGAGTGGTATTTGGAGTCCACACCCCATCCGTCCAAACGATCTTCTCGATCTTCCCCTTCTTCTCATCCTCTTCATCCCACTCGTCGAGGATGACGAACTCGGGAATGGCGTTGTCTTCATCGATGAAGACGGGAATGCTGTTGGCAGGAGACGTTGCTTCCATCGTGACTTGAAATTGAATGAGAAGCGCGACAATCTTCTGGCTTATATAGGGTTTTCAACAATGAATTGCTCAACAGCGAATCAGAATGCTTCAGGGATAGCAATCGACTGCATAACGTTCAAGTTGACTGATAGCAGATTCAACTTAATGATAGCATTCGCCAGTCCGAAGACTGCCCAGGGCAAACCGCGAGGAGGTTCTATCAAATCTTGCCCCATGGTGGCCCTTATGAGAGCCGTTGGTTCGTTCTCGCCGCATCTGAAAAATAGAAAGAAAATAGATGAAATTATATTCAAGTGATAGAGATGATATTAATTTACCATAAATCAATTCAACCGGTTCGTTGAACCTTCGATGGTGGTGGCTGAGGCAGGTACTTGGCCGGCAATTTTCGCTTACGATGGCGCAATTCCTGAATGTCACCATTGTGCTTAATGCTTATGTGGAGACAGCGAATATCTGGCATTGCTCCTTCGTAGCACTCGCTCGTTTTATCCAAATCCTCCGACTCCATTATTACATCGTCGATAATTTTGCTACCGACTACGGGGAGGTGGAGCGTTGTTCTTCTCTCCTTGACAGCGTTATTCTTCGCCTCAAGAAGAGCCATCTTCTCCTGCTCATGTTGGAGTTTGAGCGTCGCCTCCTTCGCCTTCATATTCTTAATGCATGTGTCCTGATCCTCTACGCGACTCTCACTCGCTAGAGCTCTCTTTTGGAAACCTTCCAACTTTAATACTTGAGCCTTAAGACTCCTAATTTCCGCCACCTGCTTTTTGAGTTCAAAATTCTCATCCCTTAATGCGGAGCATTCGTTTTTATAACGGCTCATTTCATCCTTGAGCTTCTTAATGGCATACTCTTGGCTAACCCTCGCCACACCATCATCCTTAGCCCACTGCTTGGCTTGGGCTTTGATACCTCTCCCTTTTTTAGGTGAGGAGTGCATTTTTGGCGCTGGCACTGGCCGACTCTTCACAATCGTCTTATCGGGTTTAGGAGCTATGATCGCCTCCTCGGGTTTGCTAGTGACGACCACCTCTTCCGTTTCCGATTCAGATTCGGAGATTTCCGACTCAGAGCTAGAAGAGCTGAGGTGAGATGTCGTTGGCTGCACATTCTTGCAGTCTTGTATGGCTTGAACTGCCATCTGCAGCTCTGTCTCCGCATCTAGATCAACTTGAGGTCTTTCAACAGGTGGGATGATGACCTTCCCAACCTCTGAGGCATGCGTCTCTGTCTCCTCATCTTGATTAGGTTTTTCAAAAAGTGGGGTGATGGCTAACCCAACCTCTGAGGTGGTATAATTTTTCACCTTCTTAATGAGACATGTTGAATGCGTCTTATAGAAAAACTCGTTCAGGTTTCCCCTGACGAATTTCATACATGATGTGCATCCGCTCACCACAGCGACCTCCTTATGCTCTTCGGGAGAGTCGGGGAATTTATTTAAATGGCGCTTGAACTCGCCACCTCGCTTGACTTCGCCACATAGGCACTTTTTAAAATGAAACTTTGTATTTCCTCCCATTTTGTAACTTATGTATCTGTAAAGGAAGGATGAAATAGAATTACTAACAGGCGACATTGGCAGTCATTTTTATAATCATACAGCTAAATTGTGAGATTGGTGGAAAGTGTCGAACCTTTGAATCCGTTACAGGCATTACTCAGAGGGGATCTTATCCCAACTCCAAGGCCTCGGCCCACAAATCCAACCTCCCGCGGACAGAGCGTGCGTCATATCACTGTGTTGGTATCCGGACCCCGATTTTGACATAAAAATCAGTGGATTGTTTACAAAGGTTGCAAATTCCAAGCCGAAGCTCGCCTCCCACAACTTTATAAATGTCTTAGTTGAATTCAGCAGGGTCGAAAACCCCAGAAAACCTCCAAAACTAGTGAATTTAAATTTTTCAATTTTTTAGCACTACTTATGAAATTTTATAAGTAGTCTATCACTTAGGGCAGGTCAATAGCGACCGAACCTTTTTTTAATCAAGTCAAACGGACTTGTAGAAGCAAAGTGACAAGCCTTTAAAGTTTTGGAGTCTTTTATGGCCTGGAGACGAAGGCCATCTCCTGGCTAACCTCGACTTACCGTTGACAATCTCTCGTATTAATGTCAAGTCTCTGTCGGTTCCCAGCTTATATAGTGTGTGGCGATGAGCTGATGACGTAATACCCATCATCCAAACACTAAAAACCCGTCTATCTCCGGTTCTAGTGCTCCGATTGAGCTGGAAATACACCATTTCCATGTAGAATTTGACACTGAATCCGAATCTGGCCTCCGTTTTCCCATCCGATGCTTCGTTTTGGCTCCACAGTAGGCAGCCATCGCAAAAATTCTAACTCGTTTTTTCGAAAAATGTTGAAAACTTTTTCTCTCCGATTGACTTGAAACTCACCATGCAGATAGAGAATTTCACGCTGATTCCAAATCTGAAATCCGTTTTCCAATCCGATGCTTCGTTTTGAAGCTACAGCCCAAAACGTCCCAAATTCTAACTCTGTCGTTTTTCGCCAATGTCCCAAAATCTTAAATGGCGTCTCACATCTAAACGAAGACAGATATGAACAAGCCGATTCTTTCAGTGAATTTTTCTCACTCTTACCTTTCAAACGAGCTATTGCACGACAAAATCCGTCCACTAGAAGCAAAATTGGAAGTTTGGCGCAGGGGGGGGGACGTCAGCGAAAATTTTTTCTCTCCGATTGCGTTCAAATTCACCATACCGATGCAGAATTTCACGCTGAATCCGAATCTGGCCTCCGTTTTCCCATCCGATGCTTCTTTAACAGCTACCAGCTGAACCGAAATCTGTGCGCAAGACGGGATTAACTACTAAACAGCCTTCTCCTGCTGTTTATCGTCGACAGTGTTTCCGTTGTGGATCGTTCAACCATGTTGCTAATGATCCGAAGTGTGCTGCGAAATCAGCTAAGTGTCATTTGTGTTCAAAAATAGGCCATTTTAGGGCCATTTTACTGCACCATTAACTAATTTTAGTTACTGTACCATTAACTGAAACTAATAACTCCCTCACAAGTTGGGGAAAAGCCCCTGTTGAAGTTCTCGGAAAAGCCATGTGTACTGTAACTGCGAACGGCATTACTGTTGCTGCAGTCTTTTATTTTGCTGACGTTGACGACTATCCATTGTTTTCATTACCTCTTATGCGAAAACTTAATCTTGTTTCTGCTCTACTTACTGATGAAACCAGTCAAAATGATCTAGGCCCTATTAAGTCTTGTCATAATATTCAAGTCGAATCATTGCTCTTTGATCCTACTTCTAATGTTCAGTCAAATGCTCGTGATTCTCTTCATGATATTAGGCCTACCGATGCCCGAGTGTTACCTATTGTTAGTGACTTCGCTGCGAAAGGATTGTTTGATGGTATAGGACTTGCTAAGACTAAGCCATGTATAATTGAAGTTGACGAGTCAGTGAAACCGGTTTCTACGCTCCACGTCGTTTACCTCCAGCCTTAGTCACTGATGTTGAGAAAAAGCTACAGGAAATGGAAACACAGGGTATCATTCGAAAAGTTACAGAACCAACTCCATGGTGTAGTGCACTAGTGATAGCACGTAAGAAAAAAAATGACTTGAGGATATGTACAGATATGCGTCCACTGAACAAAGCCGTCAAAAGACAAGTTTTTCAAATACCTACGTTCGAAGAATTAACAGCAAAGATTAATAACGCCAAATTTTTCTCGCTTTTGGATTGCGCCAGTGCTTTTCATCAAATTCAAGTAGATCGTAATAGTCAGCCTCTTTTGACTTTTGCCGGACCATCAGGTCGATACGTGTGGCAACGATTACCCTACGGATTACATAGTGCCCCGGAAATATTTCAAGCTACTTTAGTTGAGATTCTGCAAGACATTCCTAATTGCGTCGTATTTTTTGATGACATTCTTCTAGGTGCAGCAACTGAGAATGAACATAGTTCACTCCTACGGATGGTTATGCAACGGCTGAATGATTTTGGTATTACATTGAATAAACAAAAATGCGTTTTCTCATCTACAATGATTGATTTTCTTGGATACCAACTCTGTAGCAATATGGCATTAAACCCTCTCCGGAGAAACTCAAAGCTCTGCAGTCTATGCCCCGTCCGACTACTAGAGAAAGGCTTAGAAGCTTTCTAGGATTTGCCGGTTTCGTTGGACAAAAATTTTGCCCACATTACTCAACGCTCGCTGCTCTTTTGTTTGCTATGTGTTCCTCTGAACAACTGAATTGGACTGAAGACAATATCTTTGCATTTCTACGTTTGAAACAAGCTCTACTTGACATTTCTATTCTGAATTGGTTCGATACTAAAGGTGCGCTTACACATGAGAGAAGGCTGTCGCGACTTATCGCCGCGAGAAGTCGCATGGGGTATTACACAGATGCAATTTCCTTCTATTCAACAGTATCATCGATTGTGAAATGAACTTAACTTTTATCACATGATTTAGTGACGTAGAAATGGAACGCGAGCTTCTATACAAGAGCTCGCAAGCCATATTACATTGCTATAGCTATGTCGGATGGTGAAATGGCAGCGGCTGCAGTTATCATTGCTGCAGTTAAAAAGAAGAAGATGAAGCGAAGAAGAACATGTTGGGTTCGGAAGTGGATTGCGAGGAGGGATGCATTCGGTGCATATACCACGTTAATGGCAGAGCTTGCACTTGAGGATAGAGGACAATACCGCAATTTTCTAAGGATGACTCCAGAAAACTTAGAAGAGATTCTGTGCAAAATTGGATCAACCATTTCCAGACAAGACACTCAGATGCGGGCCGCGATTCCAGCGAAAGAAAAATTATCGGTTACCCTTCGGTTTCTGGCTTCAGGTAATCAAACTTTCTGTCTTATTCTATTACATGTGAGAAAAATTGTATTCTTTAATTTTGAATGATTGATCCTATAGGTGCACCACGTCGCATAAGATAATGTTCTTGTATATAACACAGATTTAATCATGTGTATTTTTTGTCATCAGAAAGAAGTAGGCCATGATACATAAGCAAGCCAGCATATCCCAAAAGTACTTTGAATTTTTCACTTTACTTTCTATCAGGGTTGTGTTTTGGTACAGTTACAGCTACAGTTCAATTGTAATCATATTTTGATGGTTCAGTTACAGTTACACTTTAATCATAATTTGATGGAACAGTTGCAGTTGCAGTACCCCCGGAGTCTGCTACGGTTCATTTGCGGTACACTTAACAAAATTGAAGTGTAACACATCCCTGCTTTCTATGCAATCGTCATTTTCAGGTGATTCCTATGCCTCACTGGCCATGTTGTTCAGAATTCCACAATGTACAATTTCTGGCTTTGTACCTGAAGTATGTGCTGCTATATTCGAGCAAATGAAATGTGATTTTTTGAAAGTAAGTGAAAGTTAATAATAATAATAATGATGATGATGATGATGATTGATGATAATTGATGATGATTGATGATGATTGATGATGATTGATTGATTGATTGATGATTGATTGATTTATTGATTTATTTATTGATTGATTGATGATTGATTGATTGATGGTTGATTGATTGATTGATTGATTGATGGTTGATTGATTGATTGATTGATGATTGATTGATTGATGATTGATTGATTGATTGATTGATTGATGATTGATTGATTGATGATTGATTGATTGATTGATGATTGATTGATGATTGATTGATTGATGATTGATTGATTGATTGATTGATTGATGATTGATTGATTGATTGATTGATTGATTGATGATTGATTGATTGATGATTGATTGATTGATGATTGATTGATTGATGATTGATTGATTGATGATTGATTGATTGATGATTGATTGATTGATGATTGATTGATGATTGATTGATTGATTGATTGATGATTGATGATGATTGATGATTGATGATGATTGATGATGATTGATGATGATTGATGATGATGATTGATGATGATGATGATGATTGATGATGATTGATGATGATTGATGATTTTGTTCAAATATAGTACTTCCAGTTGAGAGACTCATAATATGGGATTTTTCCGGATAAAACACCAACTGTGGTCAAATCTTTTATTTGCAGACGTTTCGGTGGCAGACTGCACACCTTGTTCACTGCGATAAGCCGATGAAATGAAATAAAATGACAAGAGGAATGTTGACTAAAACTCATCTATCATAGATAAAATGCTGTAGAAGAAAATAGACTTACAGATATGTTACTTACATATAAAAGAAGGTAATACTTAGACATTGCAAAATTGTTCGGAGTACTTCAAAATCAACGGTTTCCAAATGTCATGGATACCAATGCCATTATCGCGATTGTAGATACTTTCTTTGTTAGCATATATATACATAGATTCTTTCAATTTCCTTTTATACCAATTACTTTCCCTGGAGACGATTGAAGCCTCAAAGTTTGGACGGTGACTCAATGTATGCGAATGTTCTGACACGGCTGATGAATTACTGATATCTCTTGTACTTCGCTGATGCTCCTTTATTCGAGTGCTCAATTTGATGATGATTGATGATGATGATGATGATTATGCAATTCATCCTTGTTTACTGCTTACAGGTACCATCTGATCCAGAAGCATGGAAGACAATAGCAATTCAGTTCGACGAGAAATGGAACTTCCCAAATTGCATAGGCAGCATAGATGGCAAACACATTGTTTTGCAATCACCAAATCGAAGTGGAAGTTATTATTACAACTACAAGAAGTGCCATAGCATAGTTTTGCTTGCCGTTGCTGATTCAAACTACAAGTTCGTATTTGTGGATGTCGGTTGCAATGGCCGTATACCCGATGGAGGAGTATTCTCTAGAAGTTCACTTGCATCAGCATTACGAAATGGCGACCTGCGCATACCCGAGCCGGCTTGTTTGCTCAATTCCAATGAAGTAGTTCCCTATGTTCTGGTTGCTGACGATGCTTTCCCATTGCTCAAAAATGTAATGAAACCATATCCATTCAGAAATCAACCAGGTCCAAATAGAATTTTCAACTACCGACTTTCTCGAGCTCGAAGAGTGGTGGAGAATTCCTTTGGTTTACTCAGTCAGGTATTTCGAGTATTTCGTAAGCCTATGCTGTTGTCCCCTAACAAGGCAGAATCAATTGTTCTGGCAGCTTGTGTGTTGCACAATTTCCTACTAACAAGATCTCCAAATGTCTATGTACCACCGGGTGTGATAGATGCTGAAAATGAAGACGGATCTGAAAAATGGACAAATGAAAAAAATGAAGACAAATGGAACTTGGAGAAATGAATCCATCTCGAACAGTTTCTTGTCACTTCATCGACAGGCAAGTAACAACGGTCCTCAAGATGCTAGAGGAGTTCGAGAGATTTTCAAAGACTATTTTGTTTCTACAAGTGGAGAAGTGCAGTGGCAATACAGGCATATTTAATTTGATTTTTGCCTTTCATAGAATATAGATCTATAACTGGAAATCATTCTTTTTACATCAATAAATTATAGGGCTCATTGTCAAGCATTGCTTTATTGGGAGCATTCATTTGATACTTTCTTTTGATATGATTTTCTGCCAAACTTAAGTATTAGATTTAAATTTACCTCATAAAAATCACTTTCTTGTAAAATTTTGTGGATGAAATATAGCGGAGAATCTTAATTATTTTCAAGATTGCTCTGAAATATTAATTAGATATGATTAGGTTGATGCTGATTTGACTCAAATTGATTCTATTTCAAAATTACATATTTCATATTTGAACCTTTCAATGAAAAACCTGGTGTTGTCAATAGAAAGCGAATGACTAATCCAGACGCACTATATTAAGTCAAAAAAAGTTACTAGCTATCTGCCATCATGTCTTGAAAAGGTTTCAAGTTAATGAAGTTAGTGTTGGGCTGCAAGCACTTCATTTTACCTAGAAATAAAATGTCATTTATTAGCTTCTCAGCAATTGTTCGCTGTGTACCACACTCCATTCCTTGTAGCCCAACCGCAACGTTCTTCCCAAACAGGTCGTGCTCGTCATCCACCTTCCTCATTTCTTTTCTGCAATGGCAACCAATTCATCCATTGAATCATCCCTCTTCTTCTTCATTCGTGAATCGCAGTTTTCCGTTCCCTCCTGAAAATTAAACAATAAGAGAGTAGAGAATAGACAGTAGAGCTGATACGAATTTTGTTACTATACTCACTTTCGTGTTTTCCATATTTGACTTGCTAGATCTAGCTTCAACAGTGTCACACAGGAAGCTCATGGATTCAAAATACTGCCACTTTGTTGGGGACTTCGAAGTTGTTCCACTTCCCGATTTGCAATTCCCCTCTCGTTTTTTCTGGTTCGTGTACTGACTACGAAGATTGTGGATCTTTCGAGAAATCTCCTTCACCGTTGTAGCAAATTCGGTTGCCATTGACATCAGGGCTTCATCTTTCAGGAGTCTGTTCCTGTACTCCTCTCGAGTCACCTCCCAAAGACAGACATTGTCTCTGTACATTTCAATCAACTTTTCTGTTTCCTGGCAAGTCCAATCTTTCTTCTCATTCTCAACGTGTGTCATGCTGTCGATTGAAAGTAGCAAAGGTCTGAAAGCTGAAACTCTGTCGCAGCTTATATTTTGTGTCAAGTTGATAACACTGCTCGCGTCCAAATTTCGCTCGATGCAACTGATGTCATGCAAGCAGTGTCAAAGGCAATTACATTACGACAGCATTTAACAAAGAATGTCAAGGTTGTTTCTATGAAAACGACGCTTCTCACAGAACCTATTACACTGATGCAAGTTCTTCCGTGCAACATCTGTCGCATAGCGCAGTGATTTTTCTCATTTCCTGGATCTTTAAAACCAAGACACTAGATTGTAGTCCTGGGGCTGAGGGGGGTTGAGTGTGCAAAAATATGTCCCCGCATTTTGACTCTTGACTCCTGTAAAGGACCCCTAGGATGATAAAAAAAACTTGGGTAGACATTCCAGATCGAGGACCTTGACCCCTAAATTCAAAATGGCGTCCAAGATGGCCGCCACGTCATTGCCGTCATGATAACAGAGCATAGAAGTCACAAAGCATAGTGATAATAGAATCTAATCCTAGGTTAACAGGGTCGAGGAATCTATTGAGACTATGTACAAGCCAATTCAACCATCGCATGGTCAAATAAATGCAAAATGGCCGCCCCATGAGGCCACCAAAATCCAAGAAATATTCATTTTTATGATAATTTTATGCTTTTTGGCTACAGAAGTACCATGGCATAGTGATAATGGAGTCTATTCCCAGGTTAACAGGGTCGAGCAATTTATTGAGACTATTTACAAGCCAATTCAACCATCTCATGGTCAATTAAATGCAAAATGGCCGCCCCATGAGGCCACCAAAATCCGAGAAATATTTATTTTTATGCTAGTTTGATGATTTTATTTGTTGAAAGTCTATCTAGGCTGCATTGGTAAATACCTTCGTGGCAGTGGTGCTGAAAGCAGATGGATCGAAAATGAAATATTTGGACCACATACTGCCCAAACTGTTCTCAGGGGTTCTCATTATGCTCGATCTTTGGAAGGAATGGTTCTTCTTTCAGAAGCTGAGAGACTTCAGTGGCAGGCTTTTTTGAAAGTTGCGGAACACGAAAGTATTTGGAACCACTCAAATTCCTCAGAGAAATGAAAGAGGCAATATCCAAGAAGAACAGATTGAGATCCAAGGAGCTCCTAAGTCCTTACATGGAAAGTGCGAGTCATTTGATTTACAATTTCAACAAATTCAGAAAGGAAGGTCAGGAACAGAGCAAAACATTTGCTTACTGGGATAGACTGATTCAAATGGTCTTTGAGGCGAAAAATTTGGTAAAATTTGATAGAGAAGGCGATTGGCAGCTCCACCTACATACAGTTGAGGCAATATTACCCTATTTCGCTATCTTCGATTCAACTAATGATCTTCGCTGGTTTTCTCTTTACTTGGAAGACATGAAGAAACTATCTACGATCGCACCAGAGATTCATGACAATTTTATGGACGGCCGATTCGTGGTAAAACGTTTCTCAATTCCATTTTCCGCTGTTGCTCCCGACATGTGTCTTGAACAAACGATCAACAGGTCCTCAAAAGCAAGTGGTGGAATTATCGGTAATACAAGAAGAAAAGAATACGTAACGCGATGGAACATCATTCATCATGAATTGATGTCTGTTAATCAAACTTTTTTTGCGAAGTAACAGGCGTACAACCATATGACACTGAACTCACTGTGAATCATTCATTTACGGTTCGTCATACGCATGAAACTGAAATCAAACTAAACAAAATGATCTCGTACATTTCACAATATGAAAACCCATTTCAAATCAACCTAACAACTGAAACTAAACTACACAACTTTCTAACAAGAGCCATTGTACCAAACGAAATACAAGAAAGCTTGATTGCTGTCAATGAAAACGGCACGATTTTGTATGAAAAATTCAAAAGAGAACGCCTGATAGAAAAAACAAAACGCTTGAGTGATACCATCAACAGAAACAACATCAAAACATTTGCAAGTATTGAAGTGAAGAAACCACCACCTTCGAAAAAGCAGAAAGAATATAGGAAAGAACTCTGTCTGGCACACAAGCGACTGGAAACAGCAAGATCACGAGGATGTCCTGTAGAAGAAATCCTTGCGTATGATTTAGTAAAAAATAGCTTTTTGTTTGACGACGATGAATTGATGAAAAAACCCTATAAAGCATGAACTTGTAAAACAACTAGAATCAAATATTTCCGAAGATGACTACTCAACCCCTGCGAACTGGGGGACATGCAAACTGCATATATAGTTGATGCTATGGCGTATGTAAGAAAATTAAAAACGTCCACCATGAAGACCTTTGGGGATATTTGCGCTCATTTGCACAGTGCTGTCACAGGAACATGCAAAAATGTTTTCCGCATTGATTATGTCTTTGATTCATACAAAGAGGGCTCGGTAAAATACAGTGAGCGACTACGCCGTACTCGGAACCCTTCTGTTATGTTCAGCAATATAACAAGGGAAAGCAAATTGCCGAAAGACATGGAAAGTTTTTGGTCGTCAACACGAAACAAATTCGATCTGGAAATTCTCGTAAAAGATTGGCTGATTGACTACCATAAAAAAAAATCCGAACGACCTTATCATAGTCTTGAGCCGCATAATTGGCGAAGAAATGGAAAGTTCAACATCAGCGCAATCGATAAGGAATGGCACAGTACAACAACACCCTGAATTGGATACGGAACATGAAGAGGCAGACATCCGCATAATTCCCCATGCTCTGCACGCCATCAGAAACGGATGTAGCGAATCGCGATTCTATCCAATGACACGGATGTTTTTGTTATTGCCTTGCATTTCTGCCATATTTTCGCATCGAACGGACTCCAGGAGCTTTGGTCGAGAGGTGGGGCTGGAGACAAAACCAGGTACATCCCATTACACATTGTGTCAAGAAAGATTGGCCGTTCCATGTGCGAAGTTCTACCAGCAATTCATGCATTGTCTGGATGTGATACCACCAGCAAGTTCGGTACGAAAGCAGCTGCAATCAACGCTGATCCAATTCGTTACTTGAAGGATTTCGGACAAGCCCAGATTAATGTGGAAACGTGCGTTCCAAACGCCGAGAGGTACTTGGTACAAGTTCTTCATCGAGGAGATCATGGTATCGAAACTATGGATTGCTTGCGTCACCACATGTTTCTCCATAGACAATCTACATCCCTAATCGATCTTCCGCCGACCAGTTCTGCAACGAGGGGCCATATCTACGGTGCTTTCTACGCTGCATACATTCAAATAAATTGTCTGAGAAATACTTCGCCCAATCCACAGGACTTTGGCTTCATGACGGAGAACGGATATTTGGTGCAAAGAAACATGAACGGGATCTACCTGAAGAGATGGTGCTGAAGTGTATGTGTCAAAAGTGTGCTACGCGACTATGTCCTTGTAGGGAGGCCAACGTTGACCGTTGTGAATACTGTAAATGTCAAGCATACGCCACTTCTACTGACAATAGCTGTCGAAATCCTAACTAGGCATATATCTTCTTTCTGATAACTCTTGCAGAACTTATTCATACTGCATCAATTATTTGTTTCGAATCAATTATGCGTTTCTGTATTTCAAATGTATAAAATGTAAAAAATGTATAAAATGCCCAAATGTATAAAATTGTAAATATTAGAAGATCTTCAAATGGTGCGAAGCCCGTGTATGATAAACTTCAATGGAAAAAACCATAGTAAAATATTTGAAACTTTCTTTTGTTTTTTATCGCTTAAGCAGACATTCTGGGAAGTAGAAACAAACGGTGCCGTAAGTCGATCTAAGAAAAAGTCTCAATAGATTCCTCGACCCTGATAACCTAGGAATAGACTGCATTATAACGATGCCATGGCACTTCTGCAACCAAAAGCATAAAATTATCATAAAAAATGAATATTTCTTGGATTTTAATGGCCTCATGGGGCGGCCATTTTGCATTTATTTGACCATGAGATGGTTGAATTGGCTTGTAAATAGTCTCAATAAATTGCTCGACCCTGTTAACCTGGGAATAGACTCCATTATCACTATGCCATGGTACTTCTGTAGCCAAAAAGCATAAAATTATCATAAAAATGAATATTTCTTGGATTTTGGTGGCCTCATGGGGCGGCCATTTTGTATTTATTTGACCATGCGATGGTTGAATTGGCTTGTACATAGTCTCAATAGATTCCTCGACCCTGTTAACCTAGGAATAGACTCCGTTATCACTATGCCATGGTACTTCTGTAACCAAAAGCATAAAATTATCACAAAAAATGAATATTTCTTGGATTTTGGGGGCCTCATGGGGCGGCCACTTTGCATTTATTTGACCATGCGATGGTTGAATTGGCTTAGTCTCAATAGATTTCTTGACCCTGTTAACCTAGGATTAGATTCTATTATCACTATGCTTTGTGACTTCTATGCTCTGTTATAGAATAGAATAGAATAGAATAGAAAATAGATTTATTCCCATTTCATCAATCACAACATGAATATATACAGGTGGGTGTCAAGTTTACATTTACACAAATTTATACTTGAAAAGAAAGGGAAAAGGACCAGAGGACCCATCATAAGGGTATAAACCTGGCCCTACAGCCTTTGAGCGGATCACTATACGAGTACACTATAGTGATAGTATGATGTATGGTAATATCATGTATAGTGATTGTATGTGATAGGAGTCAGTCAATCAGATAAAGTCATATTCACAAAAGAGATATTACGTTATACATGTGCAATATTTACATAGTCGTCAAAGAACACATTTACAAACTTGTTTACAAAACATGATTACAATTTTACAAAATTTTTGATTGATTTTCACTCTGCAATTTACTGACATGATTGTCAAAAAGTGATCATAGTATCAATCAGATAAGACTTTAAACATTTTTTAAAAGATTTTAAATTATTAGTGTTTTTAATATGGTTAGGAAGTGCGTTCCACAAAAAGGGTATCTTGAATTTACTAATGCTTTGCTCCAAAGAAGTTCTATAATAGGGAAGCTGGAAGTTGTTATTGCGTCTTATCGATGTATTAACATAATTTTGAAAAATTTGTGGTAGTGATTCATTCATATATTTCATCTTGTAAGCAAGAACTAGTAATTCATACGTGTACATTGTATCTACGTTCATATATAGTTCACGTTTGTAGAAATTTAGATTCAGAGATTGTTTTTCTATACGATATATTATTTTAATCAATATTTTATGCATTCTTTGCAATTTATTCAGCGGTTCTTTCTTTCCACTACCGTATGCTATCAAACAGTATTTTATCAATGGGATGCAAAGTTGCTCGTGCAACATACGGAGCGTATTTTGCGGCATGAGATCTCTTAGTCTGTAAAACATAGGTATGAATTTTTTTAACCTCTTGATTACCGAAAACACATGGTCATCAAATCGTAAATCTTGATCAAAATTAACACCAAGGAATCTTGTCCTTTCAACTTGGCTTAGTTTAGTGTTTTTCAAACTGATATCTACTGCTTTCGATTTTTCTTTGTGGATTCTTGGTGGAATAAGTATAAATTCACATTTTCCTAGATGTAGAGTAAGCTTATTACATTCCATCCATGTTTGTATATTTTCTAAGGAATTTTGAGTTTTCACTATAACTCCATTGAGGGATTTGTCACTTACGATTAGATTTGTGTCGTCAGCGAAAAGGTTTAGCTCTCCATTAGTGCTAACATTTTTGATATCATTAATATAAATTAAAAACAACAGCGGACCTAGCGCTGAGCCTTGAGGTATTCCATTTTTAATCGTGAGCTTACTTGACCTAACATTATTTACGAGAACTGTATGCGGCCTGTTTTTCAGGTATGTTGTGAACCATTCGTGCATGAAGCCACGAAAACCTATCCTATGCAATTTATTTAATAATATGTCTAAGTCTACGGCATCGAAGGCCTTGGCTATATCTAGATTTACAGCAGCAGTAAATAGATTATTAGCCTTGGCTTGATATATTTTGTCAGTTAATTTTAAAACTGCTAGATTTGTTGAATGACATTTGCGAAATCCAAATTGATTTTCATAGAGGGCCTTATTTTTTTCCAGATAGCATAACATTCTTTTATGGATCAGTTTTTCAAAGATTTTTTGTTAAGTAGCTTAGCAGACATATTGGTCTATAGTTAGACGGATTGCTTTTATCACCTTTTTTAAACAATGGTATAATGGTTAATTCCTTCAGGCTATCGGGGTATATTCCACTATTAACTGATTCATTGTATAATTTTGTTAGATAGGAAAATACTTGCAGTGGACAATGTTTGAAGATTTTTAATGGTACTCTGTCATGTGTCGATCGGTTATTGTTCATTGTGGTTATTGTATTAGTTAATTCTATCGTTGTGAAATTCTGAAACCTGAATGAGTTCGGATACATATCAAGATAGTGTTCGTAGTTAGTTTTAGTTTTATTACTATTACCTAGAGTTTCTGTAATGTTTACAAAATGATCATTTAATTCATTAGCTATGTCATTATAGTCATACTTCACACCATGACCCGTTTGTATTTCTGTGATGAAATTATCGGCCTTGGATTTTCCTCTTAGATTATTAATAGATTTCCACAATTCTTTCGTGTCATTTTTAATGGAGGAGAATTTGCGGTTATGATATTTTCTCTCCTCAGTCCTCGCTAAACATTTGAAATATTTTGCGTACGATTTATAGTCTAGTTCATCTTTTTCAAGTTTAGATTTTTTCCATTTATTGAAAAGTCTAATTTTTTTCCTATGACATTTTCTTAAATCATCTGTAAACCAGTCTTTCTCTTTAAACATTTTCCGAGACAATTTCTGTAGGAGGAATATCTCATCGTGTACCGATATAATATTCTCTTGGAAATGTTTGAATTTTTCAGATGGCAAGTCAAATATCTGAGTGTCAAAATCAATGTCTGCTATTTTTTCTGTGAAGAATTTTATTCTTTCTTTGGTGTATGATCTTACCATGGGACGTTCGTTAATGGAAAATTTTGGTTTTCTATTACTTTGATGTTTCAAAATTAGATATTGGCTATAATGATCGGTCAGTTCTGATCGAACGTTGCCAGCAAATGAATCAATTTTCTTATCGTATAAAATTTTATTATGGATTAGCATTTGATCCATGACAGTCATAGAGTCTTTCGTTATCCTAGTTGGTGTAGAAATCAGTGGTGAAAAATTAAAATCTGTTATTGTATCGTAAAATTTGCAAATAGATTTATCAGACTGTTTATTTCGATTAAGATTGAGATCTCCAACTATCATTAACTTCTCAGTTTTCTTAACTTTACGCAAGATTTGGGACATACTATCAGTAAAAGGTTGTATCTCTAATGATGGACTGCGATATATACAAATAATGCAGTTTTCGTTTGAGTATTTCGTATTGTAATGTAGCCATAGGTCATCGCAATTATTTAACTTCTTAGTTTCAACATTTATTACCTCAACAGTCGATGTATTAACGAAGATAGCGACACCTCCACTTTTATTATGACTAGATAGATGATAATAGAATTTAAATCCGGGTAATATGTTATTGTACATTTCTATATTGAAATTCCATATCTCTGAAAGAATCAATAAATCCAATTTCGATTTTAGACAAGATAAGAAAACAACTAATTCCCGATAATTTCGGTTTAAAGATCGAATGTTCATATGTAAGGTTTTTAAAGTTATTGAGTCATCATTTCGATTTAAAAGATCATCGAAGTCACCTACATCTAAATCTGCATACTCGAGACTGCTGTGATAGTTTTGTTTATGATTATCCTGCATTGTTCGTTTTACCTTCTAGACAGACAGGAAATGAGAGTGACAAGCAAATTTCGGGTCATTATCACAATAAAATATCTGCATTGTGCCTATTACAAATTATCATAAACATCATCTAATGTACCTCGAGATTTTACACGAATGTAAGAGGAGTTTTCGTCTTTTCGCAGAAACACTGCACCATCCCTAGTCCACACAAACTTAAAATTGCATCTCGTTGCAAATTCCTTAGTCTCCTTAAGGAGGCGATACCGAGATTCGGTCAAATTTTCCCTAACAAAAATGTTTCTACTTCTAAATAGTTTTCGATGTGTTAAGATGTTCTTTTTGATGGCAGTGCTTCGGAGAGTTCCAACAAGAGTAACTTTACCGGTGTTGACTCTATCTGGGATGACCTTTATGTCTTCTACATCACCTTCTTTCACTGCGTCGGTCATGAGGATTGAGTTGACAGTTCTCCTCAGCTGCAACTTTGGATCTTCCTCCGTTTTCGGGATGTTGCTTACAACTACGTCTCGGATTCTCTTCTCTTGCTCTATCTCGTCAAGACGTCCTGCGAGATAGTTGACCTCTCCATTAAGGTATTTTATGTCGTTGTTCATCTTTTTGTTCTCCGATTCCAGACGTTTTCGCTCCTCCTTTTCCTTGTCGAGTTCCTTTCGCATATCGAAGAAGTCGTGTTGGATCACTTCAAGCTGTCTTTCGAATCCCTCCTTCGAAACTTTCATCACATCCTGCATAAATTGCTTCATACATGACATCATGTTATCTTCAGATGAGTCAGATGTGGAAGGTGAGCTTTTCTTGATCGCTTTAGTAGCCATAGTAGAAGCAGTAGCCGGTCAACGTTATCATGAAGGCAATGACGTGGCGGCCATCTTGGACGCCATTTTGAATTTAGGGGTCAAGGTCCTCGATCTGGAATGTCTACCCAAGTTTTTTTTATCATCCTAGGGGTCCTTTACAGGAATCAAGAGTCAAAATGCGGGGACATATTTTTGCACACTCAACCCCCCTCAGCCCCCGGACTATTGGCTAAATCGCGAACTCGCGACGGTAAAGCTTGCATGTGTAAACGCAACTTAAAACTCCTATCGAAATTTTCTGTGATGCTAGTGGATTGGGAATTGGTGCTTGCCTGATGCAAAATGACAAGCCAGTCTCCTATGTAAGTCGAAAGCTTACTCCCGTGGAACAACGCTACTCGAACATTGAGCGAGAAATGTTAGGTCTAGTCTACGCGGTGAACAGATTCAGAAGAATGATAATTGGTGTTCCGACAACTGTCTATACAGATCATAAGCCTATTATCGCTATGATGCATAAGCATATCGACACATTGCCTTTACGAATTCAGAAGTGGATCATGTGTCTACAATCTCACAACATAGCAGTAAAATACATACAAGGTCGTCAAAACCTTGTAGCTGATGCCCTCAGCAGAAACCCTATTGGTCAAGTACAAGAACACAATCAGATACCTGATTTTGAAAATACGGAATTTGCACTTTGTTTTATCCTACGTTCTCTTCCTATTGACCTAAAACAGGTAGCTGAAGCATCAGCAAATGATACTACTCTTCAGAACGTTATACATGAAATTGATAACTCCTGGTCTACACCTAATTCCAAATCATTAGGAACTTACTTTTCCATTCGCAGTGAGCTAACTACCAAAGTTTCCGATCCGTTAAACCCAAATACAATTGTAGTGTACAGAAACGAAAAGATCGCTATTCCTACTGCTCTGCGTTCCCAGCTACTTATTCAACTTCATGAAGGCCATTCGGGTACTACCAAAATGAAGCAAGTTCTCCGAACTTATGCATAGGCCTACTGGCCGGGATTCAGTTCAGACGTCGATGACTTCGTACGAAAATGTCCAAGTTGCACCCAATTATCTACAAAAGTTGATCGCCCTCCGCTAACAATAACAGTTGAGAAGGAAACAGAGGTGATGTCAAAAGTTGGATTAGATTTAACAGGTCCCTCACATCTTCTTCGAGGTCGAATCTTATTTACCTTCATTGACTACTACTCGCGTTACCCTGAAGCCGTCATTATCGATCATCTACAAGCTCTGCACTCATATCGAAGCTTACTACAATTTTCGCAACCTTCGGAATCCCTAAACAAGTGGTTACAGACAACGGTACTCCCTTCGTTTCAAATGAATTTTGCTCCTTTTTACAAAGCCAAGGTATCAAGCACATTAATAAGTCCGCTAACTATCATCCCCAGTCGAACGGAGTTGTGGAAAGATTCCACAGTTCAATGAAAACTAGACTTGCAAAAATTTTCTCAGAACCAACGAGTTTCATTACGACACGCGCTAGACAAAGTACTTTTTGACATGCGATCTGAACCACATTCCATAACAGGTATTTCTCCATACGAGCGAATGTTCAATCGTCCAATGAGAACCAAACTTTCAAACCTTACTGATAACAACATTGGTGTACGTGCGCCTACCCGCGATGTAGAATCTGAATACAGAAAAAAGTTTAAACCTAGTACGGTTTCTTATCCGATTGGTACTGCCGTCTACTTTCGAAAAGGGGAAAAGGATTCTTATGTGAACACAGGAGAAGTAGTGGAGATTGTCGCTCCAAATACTTATAAGATCATGACACCAGATGGCAACACTAGGATATACAATCAAGTAAATCTGAAAAGAAAATTTTCGCCAACGGAACCTATAGATGATATATGGACGATGCTTACGATCAGAATTATGCTTACGATCAAGTTATAGAAACAGCGTCTAGGACTGCATCTTCTCAAGTAGAATTCTCTTCTGAAAGCCAGAGTTCTTCTAATGAACCTATAGTTCACGATATTTCTTGAGAAAAAGGTATGTTGATCCTAAGTTTTACCGACAATAGCTCTTAAGTATGATGATAGCTCTTCTATACTGTTTCTTATAGTCTACCATTTTTTATCGTTTTTCGCATTGTAAAGTTAATAAACCTGATTTTATATTCGTGATTCTTCATTAACATTCTATATGCCAGCTTTACCAGCCGGATCTGTGTGAACTTAATGCTTCCTTATGCTCGTAGATGTTGAACTTTAAATACTCTATCTCTGATCTACAAACATGTGAATTTATGCGAAATACTTTAAATATTTGTACAAGTACTTCAATACTATGGACTTTACGAACTTGAATACAAGAAGTTGTTTCCTATGCTAATCTTACGACTTTTTCTATAAAAGGGGGGAATTGTGGAAATGCTCATTTGTATTATGACTCTGTGATTTATTGGAAGTGATGAATTAAATACTTGTTTGAATTTATGTCATTCCAAAAATATACACATTTTCGCTGTCACCCCATGCACGCTGGTTTTCAATGAAAACTTACTCGGGACCCTCTTTGCATTTTAGGGCCAACTGGAATCGATAATCGCATGTCTGTCGATGTCAAAGATGTTATCAATGTGCATCGTATAAGATACATATTGGTATGTGTTGTTTGTTTTTATTTGCTAAAGCCAATTTTATATCAAATTTTCTGATGGTTCATATTTATTTTTTCTGTTGTATCATGTAATTTCTTGCCACAAAATTATATACACACGTTAGATTATTGCCAAGCTTGGCAATCGCGCGTTGCCGGTGCACGTGGGGCGTGGGCACAGCAACAATATACGTGTACAACCATAGCCAGGTACTGGACTTATTACAAAGAAGCAATCTGGCTGACTGATCGCAAGTAAAGGCGTGGTTCATTATTCTGCTCAGAGAAGTCATTTAGTCATGTATCTGGTGAATCGTAAGTGAACTTCACTCTGCTTTCATCTAAAATTGAAAGAATTGGTTTTCATTTGTATTATTCCTATATAGCATGCACTCATCAGATTTAAGAATCAACATAAAATAATGCAATAAAGTCTAATTGAAAGAATTGTGTCAGCAGTGCTTTTATTTACATCTGAAGACGTTTTTGCAAGATATCTGAAAAGTAGAATGTTGCACTCTTGGGGTCTATTTGTTGCAATTCGGACGCTGGTTTTAGACATATAGAAATTTCTTGATTTCTTGATTATTATTAAAATGCGCTTTGCTTCTGCAATTACTGAAAAGAGGCAATGGAGAGGAATACATGTTCCTCGCTTGCAAATATTTTCAAATTCATGCAATATCAGCTGATTTTCACTGGTTTCGTTGCAGAAACGTCTTTTTTCTATCGAGCCCTTTATAATATTAAATATCTTTGTTCGACACTCTACTTAGATATCCCTACTCTATGATAAAGAGCGTCTGGTATGGAAATAGTGAAATAGTATTCTAATGCCGATCGCGGGCCTATGGGTCTAGGAGCACAGGACGCCACTGGTCACAATTACGCACATTGGGCAGCCCATAGCCTATAAAACAACAATATCGTCCCATTGCCGCAATGCTTTTTTGCCACGATGGCGAACTATCCTCTATTTCTCATCGACCTTTTACAACTAAATATCTTAAATAGTGCTACTGGCATTAGACATGATCAACTATTATTGTATTTCAAACCATCAGTGGAGCATGACGCTTGGTCAGAACAAGGGGAATGTACGGAATGTACAATCTTTTTCATTTCTGCAGCAAAATTAGAGAAGCTGATGTAATTTCTACATCCAAAATGTCACGATTTCTAGATTAATACTCTTGTGGAAGCTACATAAAATTTCTGTTCTTCCACAAATAGCACACAAAACCCATGCAAAAACCGCTGACTCGAATGCATTTATGTGAAAGGTCGCTTTACTTATGTCAATTTTATTGTAATGTAGCACAAAGAAAAGGCCCATTTAAATGGCCATGCCATTGAGTGAGTATACTTGCTCCATGGGCCATACGTGTTTAACCTTCAAAACATTTGTTTATCTAGTGTAGTAAAACACTATCATTTTAAACTCTTCTTTCTATTGTTGATGTTGGAAAAAGTAGGGAAAATATTATGACTAAAATGAAATAATCTTTCTAGTCACATTGAAAATTGCTTTTGTTTCGTTGAAACAAAGCATTTCACAACATGCTTATTTTATTAATCCACAGCGTCTTCCCGAGTAGCTTTTATCTGCATAAAATAGGCGCAAATGCATTCAATGTTGCCACGATGACTCAATGCACACAGCTGTACCGCACTAATTGCGATTTTGATCGCGCATGAGGAGTGCAAAATGGTGTAAAGTTGCAGCCAGAGCATCTTTTTTTCCATTAAAGATTCATCTCTGCCAATGCAGACCTTTTGCGTAATCGTTAAGTGAACTTGACGGACAATGAGACATTTAGTCTACTGCCTTACTGCTGCAGTAATAACAACCACGCCATGTGCGAATCCAATGCTTGTTGTTAATTCTACGTTTAAATTGTCAGTCAATACTCAATCACATTGCAGTCAAAAGGTCACTTTAAGCAATTGCAAAATTTCATGCACCTATACAATCAATCCCAGTAGATATTTATGAAAGTTTTTTGTGTGTATAAAAATTGATTCAGCAATATTATTTTTTAAAAAAACTGATGTAATAATATTATTTTCCAGTCTTTCTACGCACTGAAATTAATAAGCTGTATCAAAATATGTTTTGCCGATCTGGCCTTATCAATTGAGATAGAAAGACTATATCTCAATTGATAAGGCCTGATCGGCGAAATACATCTTGGAACAATTAATCAATTAATTTTTGTGCGCAGAAGGACTGAAAGGAGAAATATTATTTCACAAATTTCAAAAAATTGATATCGTCTTTCTTTACAAGATCTATAAAAATAACGAAAACATGATCCAGAAATAGGCTCTCAAAAATCTTCTGAAAACAGCTGCAGATAGGTCAATTTTGCACCGAATTCACGATGATGACGAGGAGACTTAGAGTTAATCTATAGCAGCTGCAACAGTCGCAGTATTCCGGCACCCGTCTTCCTTTTTCTGCTCAATGCATCATACAGTATGCCTTGCGCACACATTGCTTCACATTAAGATGTCCACATTTTTTGTCTACGGATTAGCAAAATGTTTGTGTAAGATTTATGGCATCCCTCTAACATTCGCTTCAGAACATGAAAATGCTTGAAGTATCCCTACCCTTGACGGTACAGTAAGTCTCATCAGAATCGTTGATTTTATAGTCAGTCTATTGCTATCCAAGTTTATAACGTACATGTATATACATGAATTTTGACGTGAACATAGCAAACTTTTTCTGTTTTCTGTAGGTCTTTTTTTAGCGTCTTCTATGGATGTACATTGTGGCATGTTGTTCATTAGACATATTAGGGGAGAGTGGGGTGATTTGGCACCTGGGGTGAATTGGCACCCACCCCTACAGCCTATTTTAGGCTCTGTATCAAAAATCCGAAATATAAATTTGGAAGCACTATTATAGTGCACACTTGGCATATAATAATTATGTTCATGGCGGACTTCGTTTTTCCTTCACACAAAAAAATTACGTTTACCTTAGGTCAAAAAAATTTTTGCATTTCTGCAGTTTTTTTGGATATTTTTTCCTAGCAACTGATATTTACCGGCAATACACGTTTTCTGCTAGCTAGGTCAATGGACTAAAAGGTCACATGAATGAAATTTCCAAAATTTTGGTATTCTCGGTACGCCAGCTGTTTTCGATAAAAAAGTGAAATGGGGTGATCTGGCACTATATGTTGACAGCTAGTTTTGTTGACCGAATCTAGCTTAATCCTGCTATTAAAACTGAACTAGTAGGACATCCATCAGGCCTAAATCTTAACGCATCATCATCACTGCAAAGTACTGCTAACTATAACCGATTAGGCTTAGCTAAAAGGGCAAATAACTCATAGCCTGTAGCGATATGCGTTTTCCAAGTTGATTTCGATTGCCTACTGCGTCAGTTGGAGGAGCCGGAACCATATATTTCGGCTACCTGCCGAAATATCAGTGTTCAATTTGCCGAGCCCGTAAACGTATTGGAAAAATAGCATGCTTACAGTGTTTCCATTGATAGCATACTCTTATTTTATATTGTTCACCTGTGTAATTTTTTCATCGATTTGATGTATAAAGATTTATTTTTACTATGCATACTGTTTTACATGCGTCAAATCAATAAGATTCAAGGATTGGGGATGATATGATATAATAAAACCACATTTCAGAATTATCTACATAGACATACAACAAATAAAAATTATAACGTAGGTGTAACAAAGTCGAAAGTCGAATGTGTGTAGTTAGTGCCGGTATATACAGTCTGCGACATTTTATTAGGACCACCCATATTTTTTTAGTTTTTTACAACTAGCTACTTGTTGATGTCATATTATCTTTCACCCTTGTCAATACATTAAATAGGCATGTATGCCAACAATATACCACAACATAGCCATCTACTGATTAATAACACAGACACCAGACACTCAAACATAAAAATTGACCGCGACATATTATTAGGACCACCTTCGACATTTACATAAAAAGTTTTCCTTTGGACATGATAACGCTGCGTTTTTGTTTTGTAATTGGCAACCCAAACATCTTATATAAATCTTATGCAGCCGATGCTTCATGATAGCGCATTAATGTTCTGAATGGTTTACATCGGAGATGGTCCTTCCAACAAAGTGGCGCTGATGTCATCAAAATGTCGCTTCACAATACTGACAGTGTGGCAGGGAGCTCCCTCTTGCATAAGTAGTCCGTTGTTTTCCGGAAACCAGCAGTTATGAACTATGGAATCACCCTTCTCTGAAGCACTTGTAAGGATGAAGTCGAATCGAGTTAATAGAGCACTCACAAACATGAAGCCTACCAGTTTCCTCGCAAGAAAACAGGCCTACAGCATGACCTTTGCTTGGTGTTTGACGGGCTGAAACGCAGGAGCAAGTGATCCACGTGACTGCCACATTCGCTGACGAGTAGTCTGGTGACACTCAAGGCTCGGCTCTACGCAGAATGCCACATTCAACAGTCATTGACGCTCCAATTGACATGGCGAGTGGCAAAATTAAGCCTATTAGATCTTCATGCATGGGTCAGTTACGACACTTTCCGTGACCGCAATCCCGCTTGCAATCATTTTATGCATCCCTCGTTGAACAGTGTGTGCCACTTCGCTGATGTAACGCTTCTACCATGGTCTTCGTAGCTGGGACGACGTTATTAGCCACCCTTTTCAAACAGTAGGCCTGCGCTCTTGGAATCGGCCATCTTGTGTCGTAGATTTTCATCATGCTCCACAACGTCATCATCGGTTTGCTGCATAAGGATTTCCAGAAGTCATATTCCGTTGAACAAGTAGTGCCGACGACTTTGAAACATAACAACGAGTAGCGATTTCACGCTGAGAAAACTCTTCGCTATACAAAGCTTCCATCTACGAGCCACTTATGCTTGTTGTTAGATCCGTTTTTACTCATGAGTAGGATTTAGACTTTCCACGTTAGACCTAAACATAAATCGTATTGGTAGATATCCATGTTATCTCAATAGTTCAGATATCTGGTCTCGATGATGCAAAGCAAATCAAGGATCGATTTGATAATGAATATTAATATCTTTATTGTTGACAGTCAACAGTGTGCGTGCGCAGGCGACGACACACCACACATTAATGATAGTTTCTCACATGCGGCTTTCTCACAGCAAGCCGACAATGCACAAATAAGGCAAACAGAACACACAATTTGTATTGCTAAGAAATCGACATATAAGTAAATAACTGATAATAGATCTTTATCTAGCGTTGTCATGTCTAAAAGAAAGCTTCTTATCTAAATGTCGAAGGTGGTCCTAATAATATGTCGCGGTCAATTTTTATGTTTGAGTGTCTGGTGTCTGTGTTATTAATCAGTAGATGGCTATGTTGTGGTATATTGTTGGCATACATGCCTATTTAATGTATTGACAAGGGTGAAAGATAATATGACATCAACAAGTAGCTAGTTGTAAAAAACTAAAAAATATGGGTGGTCCTAATAAAATGTCGCAGACTGTAATCCTAATTAGTAAGTCAATTAATTAGTTTTTACGGGTCTGCGTATGTGCTTATTTTATTAAAAACGCAACCTAGACTAACGGCACATACCCTAGTTCACAAAATAGTAACAACGGTACATCGTGGGGCAAGTTATGGGGGACAAACTAGAGGAGTGCCAAATCACCCCCATCGAAGTGCCAATTCACCCCACACATTTCGTGAATTGGCATTTTTGTAACCTTTTTTGAAACGAATATTTGAAGAGGAAGGAGTCCGAATTGAAAAAAATTTTTAAAACAAAAAAGTTAGGAAATTCCTTGAATATTAAGGTCATTATGTTTGAATATTAAAAAAATTCGTTGTTTGGTCATGAGAGCTAATTTAGTGTTAGGGTGCCAGATCACCCCACTCTCCCCTATCGAAATAATTGATGTTTATCGTGTACACAACTGATCATCGTGTATTTTTAGAGAAGACTAAAAAATTCAGTCATTGTCGTATATGCATATCCCAAAAAAGAAAGATGGAAGCCTCATGGAATTCATAGATTTTTCGGTCACATTGCCCTAGTCGGGTCAGAAGTCAATATATGAATTCCAATTTGTTGATAATTAGCCTAATATGTGCCTTTTTCTGGCTCTATAAAGGTTTTCAGTGATGAAATTCGAGGTCCCTATTTTCCGAAAATTCCTTGGCCAGCCTGCTCAGTGGGAGTTCTGCTCTAAATACCATCATGCAGCTACTCTTAAATAAATAAAAGATCCACGTTTTCCTGAATTCCATGATTCTTTCTTAGAATAAAGGATTAAGCCAAGTTCCTTATTGAGGTATCAATTCACGGTTGATAGTGACCATCCACAATTTGATAACAGTTTACGACAGTTTAATAGTTGCCATTTGTTTCTTTATGGCCATTCTTTCCTCGATGCGAGGAAGTGAAACTAGCGTTTTAACGTGGTCTAGGTGATGTTTTCTTACGAAATTCCATGGTATCAACGAATTTCTGCGATTCACTAGTTATTGGAACGAAGCAATTAAAATCATGTTATAAACAAAGTAAAACATTGTTTTCCAGTGCAAGTGCCTTGATTGATCTTTAACTTTTTTGATAGGGAACAACCCAGGAGAATTTGATGTTATACAGCATTGCCACCGATGCGCGGTTCCGCGCATCTGCGCGGATGAGGGCTTTGAGCTGCGCGTGCGTGGAACTTGCGCGGATGAGCCTGAATCTGCGCGAAAGAAGGTCTCAGAAAATATTCTTTTATTTAGTGTTATAAATTTAGAAGAGATGTTCTTTGAAGTACGGGTAGCTCATTTCTTGTAAATATGCAATTAAACATTTTTTCTATTACAACTACTACTTTGACTTTATTTAACTTTATTGAACAATTAGGCTATCGAGAAATATATAGGTAGTACAGCTACTTTGATTTGATATCAATGGGGATGGTTGTATATAATATCAGTTCCTATGCTTTAATCAGCGTATAGAAGTTGTTGTATTAGTTCAATTGACTGGTGCTAATACTATGGTATTGACATAGCTCTTGTACAGGTAGTGTTATATCTTGTATAATATGATCTCTTTTCTATGTTGGGATATCATGGTCAGTTATCATAGATATGAATTGCCATGTATATTTGAAATTCTAGTTGCTGAATTCTTTACTCTGTATGCCATTTTCTAGCGTACTGTGCATTGTTGTGAATGGAAATATAAAATATTTGCCGATACACAACCTTTACCTACTTGATTTCGCTAGCCTGTTTTTTTAAACGTCTTTCGTGTCGAAGCCGAATAGACGATTTACAACATAATTCACAACATGGCAAACAAGAACAACAAATTGAATGAGGATATGACAAATAAACGCGAACTTTCAACAAAGACAATTGATGAATTGAAAGATATTTGCAAACAGTTGAAAATTTCCGCGAAAGGAAGGAAGTGAACACTGATTCATAAAATGATGGAGAATATCAATATTCCGAGTGATTATAGTGATTGTGAAGAATCAAATGAAATGACTCAGGTAGATAAAGACTGTAATATGCAAGGAGTAAACAATGAAATATCCCAGCTTTTATCTTTCATATGTAAACAACAGCAAGAGGATCGAAAACTTCTTATGAAAGTAATTGAGAATATGTCGAATTCTAATCGCACTCAAGAAAGTGATGAACACTTACACACCACGGATTCTCAAACTTCCATGCATTCGTCAAATACAATCGAAAAAATTGAATGGATTTTTGATGATATTGATACAAAAATCAAGCATTTGGATGACGAAATGAGTAAGAATATTGGTGAATTTTCGTATAAGGAGACCATCAAATCAGTTCAAGCCTCGATTGACTTTTTAAACAATTTGATCGTGGAAAATTTGGGAAAATTTAATGACATAATGGCGGCTGCATTGCAAATGAGATTCAAAGATATGAAAAACAGAGTACAGGAAAAGAAAATGACAGCTCTTAGTTCATGCAACAAGGAAACTCTAAAGAATCATTCTGGTAGTCTGCCATCAGGCATACCGGTAACTCCACCAAGTTTTTTTGGCGATGTGCAACAATTTCACATCTGGTGGGAGTCGTTTGATGCAATTGTCACAATTTTATAAATATTTGTATTTGCGGCAATGTATGAAAGGAGCACCAGAAAATTGTTTAGATTCATTTTCACCTTTAGTGGAACATTATCTCCCTGCACTTGAATATGTAAAATCAAGTTATGGACAACCGCGAAAAGTAGTAAGACACATAATAAAATCTATTATAGAAATGCCCAAACTTACCGCGGATGATTCTCAATCACTTCGAAAAGTTCATGATGCTGTTCAAGGCTCTGTTCATTCCTTGTCATCTTATTTGAAAAATGTAAGTAATCCTTTCGACGCTCTATTAATTCCTATTCTTGAATCAAAACTAACTACAGGATTGAAAGAGTCTTGGGAAAGAGAAACTTACTCAAAATGATGAAAATGACTTTGTCGCTGTTGAAGATTTTTTACGATGGTTCAACAGGGAGGTGAAATCGAAGGAGACAAACGAACCGATGGCTGAGTCATCAAAATCAAAAATTGACATAGGCCCACATGTTAGTCATACGAAAACAAAAGGTGCCTTCTCAACACAGTCATTGACGGCAAATCATGAAATTATAGACAAGGAAAAATGCAAGCGTTGCTGGAGAACAAACCATAAATTGCAAGACTGCTTCAAATTCCTGAATGATGACGTCAGTGTTCGTTGGAATTTAGCCAAAGAGTATAATCTGTATTTCCAATGCCTTAATGATTTTCATCCCAGACGATCTTGCAGACTTAGTATGGGATGTTCTGTGGATGGCTGTAATCGAAAGCATCATACGTTACTTCATTTCGAAAATGATCCAGATAAAAATAAAGAAGGTAATCATTCTCTCAGTTCGAATATTACCTGTAGTCGAATAAGTACTGGTGATCAGAATACGAACAATGTGATGCCATCTGCTCTAGCATATATACGAAATGTAGAAGGGAAATCGATGCGTGTCAGAATAGCGTTTGATACTATGTGTCAAGATTCATTCATACGAGAGTGTAATACAAAAACTCGGTATAGAATATGTAAAGAATATAACCATGAATGTCAACGGATTCGGCGAGAAGGTATCGACCATGCGTACGGGAAGAGTATCTTTCACATTATCCAAGTATTCAACCGACGATAGAAAATTTCATGTGAATGCCCTTGTGCGACCGCGGAAAATTTGTGCTCCACTGGATGCCGTGTCTATAGTCTGGACTAAGTGTGCACATCTACAAGGATTGGACATTGCTGATCAATTTCCACATGCTGATAGTGACATTGACATTCTTATTGGTATGAATCACTATTTGAAATTGGTATCGGGCAAAATTATCAAACATCCATCTGACACAAATGTCCCTGCCGCCATGGAAACAGTATTTGGATGCGTCGTTATGGGTGTGAATGATGGACCACTGCGCATGAACCCAAACCCAGATGAAATTGAAAAGGTTGGTTGCATGTTCATACAAACAAGACAAAGAACTGATCTCGAGAAAAATGTAGAAAAGTTCTGGAATTTGGAATCTATCGGAATAATTGATCATAGCCTTTCAATACTCACCAACTCCGATCGTAAAGCTATCACTAAATTTAATGATTCGATCAAATTTGATGGTGATCGTTACAGTGTTCGTTTACCATTTCGAGACGATGCACCGGATATCGTCAGCAATCATGAAACTGCAAAACGTATAATGATTTCCACTGAAAAACGACTAGAGAAAAACGAGACGTTGAAAGAAAATTATGAGAAAAGTATGCAGGATTATGAAAAGTTGGGATTTGCACGAAGAGCGACTTTTGATGAAATCAAAGAATTCTCCAAAGGATCGGAATATTTCATACCACAATCATGCGGTTGTACGGGAGGATAGTGTTAGTACCAAAACGAGGATAGTATTCAATGCTAGCTCACGTGATAAAAATGGTGTCTCTTTGAATGACTGCCTATTATCAGGACTTACCTTGGTACCCGATATTGTTCAGGTATTACTCAGATTTCGAACTCATCTAATTGGAATAATGGGAGATATTGAAAAAATGTTTTGTCAGACTAAAATCGACCCAATGGATTACAGATATCAACAATACCTATGGAGACATTTTGATAAGAGTTCTGAACCAATACGATATATTATGGCAAGATTAATGTTTGGTATTAAATCTTCGCCATTTCTTGCTGTTGGAAGCATAACTCATCACAAGAACCGCGTTGATATGATGGCGAAATATCCTATTGGATGCCACGCTTGTTCTGATATTTGTGGATGATTACTGTGGTGGAGCGAACTCAGAAAAGGAAGCAATCGAACTGATAAGACAACTGTGTGAACTTTTCAAAGAAGGAGGATGGAAAATGACAAAATTTGTTTCAAACTCATCAAATGTTATTGACTCTGTTCCTGAAGGAGATAGACTATCAAAGAAAGTTATTGAATTTCAAAAAGTTGATGACGGTACTACTAAAGCTCTTGGTATTGGTTGGGACATAAATAGTGACTTGTTTTGTTTCAGAGGAGCAGAAAAGCTGTTTACTCCTCTTGAACACATTACAAAGCGAAATGTATTGAGTAAGGTCAGTCAGATTTTCGACGTGTTTGGAATTTGGGCTGCTTTTACTGTAAGAGCAAAAATAATGATTCAAAAATTTTGGGAATCAGACCTATCTTGGGACCAAATTATCCATGGAGATATAGTGAGAGAGTTCAAACAGTGGGAAATAGAATTGATACAAATACAAACTATTCAAGTACCACGACTCATATTGAAGAACTCTGATTACTCTCATATTGAGCTGATTTCATTTGCTGATGCCTCAGAAAAGGCATACGGCTGTATGGTATATCTTCGTACAACATACGGTAATAGTCACTTTGACGTACAATATATTATGGGAAAATCGAAAGTCCCTCCTTTGAAAACCAAGTCTCTGGCTCGCCTGGAATTGATTGCAGTTCTTTTAGCTACCCGCTTAACTCAATTCATCATTGACAGCTTATCACATTTGAATATAACAGAAGTTTCGTTTTTTACCGACTCCCAAATTGCTTTGAGTTGGATTGAAAAACCCAGTACCTATTGGAAAACGTTCGTTGCTAATCGTGTACAGGAAATTCACGATCGCTTTGACTCAACACAATTTCATCATGTTGCTTGCTGTGAAAATCCTGCCGATATTATTTCCAGAGGAGTGTCAATACAAGAACTTAAAGACAGCCAATTATATTGGTTTGGTCCGAGTTGGTTAAAAAAGTCAAAGGATGATTTGCCAGAAATGAAAAAATCATTTCACAATGTTGCAGAGATTACAAGTGAAAGGAAAAAATCACATGACTTACCCATAAAGTCTGAAGAATGCTTAATTCTCTCCAAATATGAAAAGTATTCAAAGCTGCAAAGAATTGTGGCTCAAATACTAAAGTGGAAGAATCCAACCTTACGGACAAAAGATGGAAGTATATCTGTTGAAGGGTATCGTCTTGCTGAATTTAAGTTGATCAGAAAAGCTCAAGCCCTGCGATATAGTGAGGAATTTGAAACCTTGAAAACCAAAAATCAAATCAATTCGAATAGCAAATTATTGTCATTATATCCCCAGTTTGACTTTGAAAGAAATGTTCTTGTAGTTGGTGGAAGATTGAATTACTCGAATTTACCGGAGGAAACAAAGCACCAAATCATCTTACCTGATCATGACAATTTGACGGAAAAAATCATTACATATTATCATGTTTCATATAGCCATGCTGCAGTTGAAACTACTCTTTGTATTCTCAGACAGAAATACTGGATTGTGCAGGGACGTCGTGAAGTTTCAAAAGCAATCCATAAATGTCTTCAGTGTCGTCATGAGCATACTAAACCTTGTGATCAAAAGATGGGATCATTGCCAGCACAAAGAGTTTGCATTTCTCCAGCATTTATGAATATTGGCCTAGATTTTACCGGACCTATATGGATCAAAAGTGGAGAAGAAACCATAAAATCTTATGTTTGTCTTTTTACCTGCTTGTCAAGCAGGATGGTACATTTTGAATTAACGCTTAGTATGAAAACGGAAGATTTTGTAGAGGCATTTAGAAGGATGATCAATAGAAGAGGATTATGTAAGTACATTATATCCGACAATTTTTGCAGCTTCAAGAAAGCTAAAAAACTGATCACTTCCAAAGGTTTGCGGGATTTCTGTGGAGACTGGAGAGAAAAATATAAGTTGGCAGTTCAATACAGAAAGAAGTCCTTTCCGAGTGGGATTCTATGAAAGATTGAATCAATCGTTAAAAAATCGTTGAAACGTGTGCTCGGAAAATCGTTGCTGACCTATATGGAAATGTTTACGGTCCTTACCGATATAGAATGCAGTCTAAATCAACGACCGCTAACTTATCAAGGAACAGATCCAAAGGATTTACAGCCAATCACTCCAGCTCATCTCGTTCTTGGCAGATCTTTAATTTCCTTCCCAGATATCAACACTACTAATACATCAATTCAAGGACGACTTCAATACTTACAACAATTGCAAGAACACTTTTGGAAGAGATGGACACGAGAATATCTACCAACATTACAAAAAAGACATAAATGGAAAACAGAAAAAACACAATTGAAAGTGAATGATATTTGTTTTTTGACTGACGATCAAGTGAAAAGGAGTCACTGGCCGTTAGCCAGAGTTCAGGAATTGATTCCTGGAAAAGATGGTGTTATTCGAACAGTTCGCTTACAAAATCAAAAAGGAACTTACGTTCGACCTGTTCAAAAACTTCATTTGTTCGAATCATCTGAAACAAACGATTAAGTTCGAAAATTGATTTATTCTCTTGAACTATAAGTGGAACTTTGTATACGAGATGTTGAGATGCTTGCGCCTCTCAATGGAGGGAGGATGTTGTCTTAGTTCAATTGACTGGTGCTAATACTATGGTATTGACATAGCTCTTGTACAGGTAGTGTTATATCTTGTATAATATGATCTCTTTTCTATGTTGGGATATCATGGTCAGTTATCATAGATACGAATTGCCATGTATATTTGAAATTCTAGTTGCTGAATTCTTTACTCTGTATGCCATTTTCTAGCGTACTGTGCATTGTTGTGAATGGAAATACAAAATATTTGCCGATACACAACCTTTACCTACTTGATTTCGCTAGCCTGTTTTTGTAAACGTCTTTCGTGTCGAAGCCGAATAGACGATTTACAACAGAAGTATCACAATTATAGACGTTTTATTATTCACAACATCATACTATTGAGATCTTCGTTGAGACATCAATATTCTAAAGCTATTTTTATACCAAGAAATAAAAATCGTAAATGTCACTGAAATCGCTACTCACTCGCTATTGATTTCATCACGTTCAAGAATACTGTATATTCATAAAACCTAGACCAGTCTAGAAACAAGTCTCTAGCAGTAGAAACTTTCCTTTCGTAAACATTTTTCATTAAGCAAATTACCAATCCACTGCTTAGTAGATAGTTTCGAGCAACAACGAATATGTTCCCAAAAGTGCTCACAGATACAATTTTCTAGTATATATCATGGGCTTGAGTTCGGACCTTCATTTATACTACCCTGCATCGATAAACTGCCTGCGCGGATGGAGCTCGAGGCCCGGTGGCAACGCTGGTTATAGACAAAGTTGCGCGATATATTTCAACCTATGCATACAGGTCATCGTCAGACACTTCACAATTGCATACATAACAGGGATTTGGATGACAGAAAATATACGTGGTACATTGCTGGGTTGCCGAATACCAATAGCAAGTGTGATAGCTTGATCTGACAGGGACCATAGAACAAAATAAGACATTGAATTGGGCTGCAATATACTTTTCTGATTTTTCTTGATTTTCAGGTGAATTGGGCAACTATTTAGGAATGTGATTGGCTGATAAAATTCACAATATTACCATTGTGTATGATTATTGTTTCTATGGCCAAGAATTGTCGTTATTTCATCGATGTCAAACCTTGTCAAATGACATTCGCCTTTTTTAAAAAAATTATGATTTTTTAAATATTTCGCAGTGATGACCACATATTGCATATGACGTCGTCATAACTGCGAAGTAATGGGTTAATTCCATGCAGTCACGAATGAACTTTGCAAGATATTTGTTACTTTTCTGATTGTTATTCCAAACCTATTGAACCGGTGATTATCAAATTTTATTTGAATTGACTGCTATGGTCATTGTTCATAAAACACCAGCCAAACCAATATGAAAATGAGTAGATGATAGTTTAATATACGATAGTTTAAGTGGTCACGAACGAACGCAAAACGACACGATTTTTTTTGAAAAAATATTTATTTAACCTTCAGAGTTCTGAATGCATCGTCACGAAATTTACTCTGATTGAATAGAGTAAAATGCTAGTTAATCAACTTTAATGCTGAAAAGAATTCCGAAAGCGTTTCATCGCTAGCTGCTCACAAGTTTCGAGAAGTACGGTCACGAACGAAAATTTTGTCTAACCTCATGGTAAAAGAAGATCGAAAAAGAAATCAGTCACAAACGCGTTCCACACGTTATTTTGTATAAGGATGAAGTTAATAAATCATTTCTTAATATTGGTTCAACTTTGGCTCACTTCAGTGTCTTCATTTACTTGTAAGCTATTCTCAAAGTACCCAATAAATTCTCTTGACCCACAAGTTATTCTATTTCTAGTAGTACAGGGTTTCCCATGATAGTGTTGTGCAATAAGATTGCCCCACCCCAGTAAATTCCAAGAAACATTGATTTTCCTCAAATTTATTGTGATTAATTACAATGAATTTCATTTATTAATAGAGGTGGGCTATACAACCGAAGTATTTCAATTCGCTCTCAACACCAGCTCATTTTGTAAAGCTGACTTTTCTGAGCACTATGGCACTAATTTGATCAAAATTGACCCAAAAATGAGTAGGTGCGGCCCATTTAAAAAATTACGGTTAAGTTAGCCTACTGAAAATAGCCACATAATGCCCAATATGAAAGGGCTTATTATTTACACCAGACTTATGGAGAGTCAAAATTCAATAAAAAAAGACACGCAAAGCATCAGTCACAAACAAATTATCAGGCATAAACGTCAAAACCTGTTTACTAGGGTCAAATACTCTTGTAATAGCGCATGAGATCATCTGAAGATTGTTCACATTGTAAAATGTAGTGTGCTTGAAATGTCTCCATCGCATCATGTCATCGAACGGTTTACACCGTTCAATGTGCTCTGCTGAAAATCATCCGTCCGCATGATCATTGATGCAGTTGCCTGTTATGTGTCTACATTCCTCCGACGCTTTTCATTAGTATTCCACTCGGCAAAACAAGGTTCTTTCCAAGATAGTCTTCTCACAAGGTGGTCCTGAAACTCAGTTTTCGATGAAACTGTCATAGGGAAAGTCATCAAACGATATGTAGTTGATGTCGTAGGAGCTATCTTGGCACCGTCTAAAATCCATCCGCCTGAAAATTGTTGCCGGAAAATCAATTGCCACTTGCGGTATAGTGGAAGCATGTGGAGGATTGGCTCATGTAGACCTATTTTGCATCATGTCATATCATCTCATTGTGAAAATCATTTACAAATTCCTCGTATTTTAAATTTCTCCTAACCTTTTGTACCTGAAGATGATTGCTGGATGGTAATCGAAAGATTTTGGACATCTAGATAAGTGATAGTAATTTAAATATTTGACTCTTTCCCAATCCAACTATTGTACCATGACTAGTCAGGCCATCTTCCAAATATTTTGTAGCTGCAAAAGGCAAGTGATTATCCAGTTACAATTTTCGGAAGCTGCAGAGGTTAAGAAACGTTCACGATAATTTTCATGATTTCGTTTTGTACGAAGACCCCTTTTGTTTCATACTCAATAAACGCCTCATTTGCATCCTTTGTATCTGCATTGGTCTTTGTTAGGCATATCCGGAAGAGAATGCTCATTGCTTGGATCTATAGCCATAGAATGTTAGGCAAAAAATGTGATGTCGAATTTCGGTTAAGTCTGTATAAGAGTATAGTATATAAGTAGTTGGTAATTGTTCGCGGATGAATTCATCGATACGCTACTTCAATTCTCAATTTCAGCTTGACACAAATGGATATGCTCTTCTCTATTTCATCAGATCAGTAGTGGTTTAGGAACCTCCCACGCCTTGCATTTGTGCACCAATATGAATCAGATTTATTCTTCAGCTCTCATGCCAGTGTTACGCAACCTCGAGTTGATTACTTGAAAGAAAATATTTCCATTGCCGCTTTTGATTATCTCAATGCTCCTCGATGTTTTGTGTAGCTCGATTATTAGGCTACCGATATAGTCTTAAGGATTGGGCTTATTCATTACTTGTACAGTACTTTCAGTCAAACATATTATGCCTCTTTTGATAAGATTACAAGTTTATGAAGTGCCGCATGCCATTCTCCCTCGCAGTTTCCCTCAAATATGTCGACATTACTCAAACCTTCATGGTTCCCGATTGACTGACGAAGTAGAAATCATTTCATCATTATCGAAGATGTTGGGATCAGACATCTTCTTTAAAAGGCCTAAGAAAATTAAGTGTTTGACTCGCCAATTCTAGGGATTTGTTCTTCTCTTCCCTGTTTCACCTGCACTTCAGATCGGTACTCATAAGAGAGCTCATGCAGCATCTTTAAAATTTTGATAAGCATATAGGATGGTCATTTGTAAATTTATTACTCTATGCCGAGCAATACTCGCATTATTCTGGATGAGTACTTCGATGATTTGCATTTTTTTGCTACAGAAACATGCATGCTAGATGTTGCAGCGAAAGATCCTGCGATTCGAATCAGTGTTGCGATTCGCGCGTGTTTACACGCGCGCGCGTTTTTTTGACAATTTGCGCGTGTAAGCGTGTTTTCTTCCATTTTTATCCATTTTGCGCGTTTTTTAAGTTTTCGACTTCTATTTTTAATTTTTGATAATAGAAAACTTTGGTTCTAAGATATCAAAATCAAGATATCAAAATTTCAAATTACATGCAGTTTCTAGATAAGCCACATGTATAGCCTATCAAAGATCTAGGTTCATTAACATCTCACTCAATGGATAGCCTATAGGCCCACTGCTCGTGTGCATCTACCACTTAAGGCACGTGTGTATTTGACTTGTCCTGAAAAATACCAAGCTATCTGATCTGCAAATTTAAGCTTTGTAAAAATTCGTTTCATCAAATATTAGCGATCATAGTTGCCATTTTGGCTTATTTGTAAGGAAATACATGTGCGCGTGTTTTTCGACCTTGCGCGTTTTTTTTTACCCTGCGCCAAGAATCGCAACACTGATTCGAATATCACTACTAGTCTTTCCCTTGGACAGAGTTTCGGAGCCATTTTCACCACGAACGTATAATAGGCCTATATATGCGTGTCTTCACGTAATTAGAAGAATTGTGATTTCAGAAACTAAATTTTAAAAGCTATGATGTAGTAATTAAATATTGTGCGGAGGAAAAAATGCATGCACTGACATGAACACGGGCATCAACTGAGGCATCTACAGAAAATGAAAATGGCAACCCACGGTCTGAAATTTTTGGAATTCTGGGACCCATTCATATCATTATTCAAAGAAAACACGAATAATACTAATTTATACGCTAGGAATCCGCAAGTCTATTTATAGTCAACCAAATGAAAGTCGCAGCTTCTTCTTGTTGAAGCCATTGCTTGGTACGAACTGTCGCAGAATACATCAACCGTGAAAATTTTGAGTGATTTACCGTTTGTTTTCGTCCGCACCTACTCAATTTCGCACGGATTTCAATAAAACAAGCACCAAAATGATCAGGAGACACCACTCATTGACACAAACTGTGTTCAAATGGATTTGAACATGTGACCTTTTTTTCGACCCTGGATAGTTCACCTCCATAATTAATCGTAAAACACAGTAAATTGTAGCATGCAATGACATATACTCATGATGATAGTTTATCTATTCATACCTCCAATATTTCAAAGAACCACCCTTCTTTCAATACACATAGCCACTCGTCTTGGCATTGATTGAATGAGAGAAACGAAAATGTATTTCAGTTTCGCACAATGTAGTCAGTCTCGCACAAGAATATTCAATTATTTTCGGCTGATGTCTTGCCTGTATCTTACATTTTGCTTGTTTATCTTGCGCCTTAACACATGCCATAGATTCTCAATAACATTAAAATCTGGGCTATTACCGGGCCATTCCAAGACACTGACGCCTCGCGAGCGCAAAAATGTCCACACATTTATTTGTGCGATAGCCTTCATTCCGACTTCTGATTATAAGTTATCTGTGCTTATTTATTTGTAAAAGCAAGATTTTTTTCAATGCTGATTCACAAACAGGAGCATTTTGAATTTAAATTGCCAGCCAAATAACTGACTTCATTCATTCATTCGTTTGCGAAATTGCGTTCCGAGTTGGTGATGTCGACTACGAGTGAATTTGACCGGGAACTAATTATTACATTTGACCAAAGTGTTCCACTGTCGAATAGAGATATAGCACTGTGCTGATTATTGAATTAATAAGTGATATAATAAAATAGATACAAAGATATAATAAATATAATAAGTGTTATAGTCGTTAATAAACGAAATTCATTGCAATTGGCCACAATAAATTTGAGGAAAATCAATGTTTTTGGAATTAAATGGGATGGGGCAATCTTATTGCACAACACTGTATACTAAGACTGACTTATTCAGTATGGGAACTGATGTCCGCTTTAGGTGGAGAAATACACGGAAAGGCAAGGACCTTCTTTAAGTAGCCAATGTTTGAACATGGATAATACAGTATATGTTAGGCCCTTTTTAGTAACCTTGGACTTCCACAGCATGACTGATTTAAGATAAGGGAGATTATTTATGGATTGGGTAAAAGAAATAGGCTATTTTGAAAATCCAGGGTTTCCCCATTAAACATGGGTACATGATGCGCTATATTTATTAAGCCTGTGCCTCCCATGAATATTCTTAATTGTGATGTATAAAACAATGGAATAGATTTTACAATGTGATTTGTGACCGAATAATGGGCAAGACTCGAACTGAAATCACGAAGAAGTTTTGTTTCATAAATTCATCATCTATATCGTGAAGTTAGCAGATTAGCTGGAGCTTCTTCGCGACGGCTCATGGTAAAGGATTTGTTGACGAAGTTGGTGGTTCTGCAAAGTGGATGGTTTTGTACCGTGTTCGCTCGAGACGTTGACAGGTACAGAACCCTCGTGCTAGGTACCGTCGTGTCGTCCGGTGACATTTACTGTACTTACTCGTCACCAGTTGAAAGATATTCTTGATAACGCACCAAAGATGACTGGTGTTCAGGCGGATCACCAGCGGATGGTCAAAGGCAATCAGCAACTAATTCGACGGACTTTCTCAGTCGCCTGCGCATATTTTGATCCTGCGCCAATTACCAACGAGTTTCGTGTCGGTGACATGGTTATCGCTGGTGTTAGTACCAGTCGTGGCACCACCTATAAATTGATCGGATTCATCCTGTCTTTTGCTGACAATGATCATGAGGTACAGTTCCTCAAGGAATGTTAGCAATCAGTCTATAGGATTTGTGATCGCAATGATGTTGCATGGGTACAGAAATCTGACATTCGACCAGTCGAAGCTGACCACACAATAGACAATCGTGATTGGTATATTTTTTCATTTCCGAAATGACCATGAAAGCTTTGTCACTTCCTGTTGCGTATAGGCCTATTCATTATTTTTGAAACTTTCCTGAATTGATATAGGCCTGTTGTCCTTTTCGTCACCAGTAAGGTATTGTCATAGTTTATTCCTAATTCAGGAATATTACCAGTTCAGGCAGGATAAGTATGAAATTTTCAAAGGCAGCGGAAGGCTTAGGCATCTTTTATACATGAATAAATTTGCAGATAGAATTGATGCAGTAGGAGATAAAAAGTAAAAATTTGGTCACGAATGAACATTTATAACAACATTCATACTCTTACGAAAAAATCGGAAGAAATTAAGTCATTAGCAAAAAATATTATTTGAGCTTCGACATAGGAGTGTCAACAACAATATAACGTAGTATTGGCATGATACTTTATTTTTAGCACTACATTGTTTCAAAAATTCAAAAGGATTTAATTCATATTATCTTAAAACATTCAGATGTTTCAAAATTAAATTTTTTTGATAGATGAAGTATGTCTAAACGATAAGTTTCGCGTTTCTTAATGGCTTGGGACATCCTTTTTAGAAAACGCAAGTCACAGAGAAAATATTGCATTTGAAAATTTTCCCTCCGTGTCATTTTTTCCGTGGAATTGCCCAATGGCATCAAATTTATATGCTGCCTGAGGAAAATTATATTTCATTTTACATACTTTCAGGCAGATGTCTTTGCGTAAAGCAGCTGCTACAATGGACTGTCGAGAAGATCGTGACGTGTGGACACCGAATAACAACAAAATCACCTCCTTAAGTCATCAGACATACAGAGTTCCTGGCTTGTCGTCATCTGACGATTCATCTGGAACTTCTTCGTCTGATGAGGGAGGTCGTTCTCGAGGTGATACTCCATGGCGACGTCGAAAGAAACGACTGCGCCCTGCTCCATCGGATTCACATCCATTTCAAGGACAATCTCCCATGGATGAGGCGGCAATGATGGATACTGAGCAAGCGCAACCCAGTGCAACAACAGTAGCAGGTCAGTTTGATGCTGAAATAATTCTATTGATAAGGTTCCATGATCATTCAGGCTGATTGATCGCATGCTTCGCCTCCACTTTTTCCATCCACTTCATGTCTGTATTGATGAGCTGCAGAAAATCGTAGGATAGCCTACAAAACCTTCGCTTTGAGAAATTCGCGACTCCTACACAAGGTTTTAAACGAATCAAAACCTTTTCTTTTGAAGACATCAATATTAATCCTTACATAGATTGGATTCGGCACAATGACTATCTGTACCCGATTTCATTAATTGAAGTAGGATTTGAGATTTTAAAAGATGATCCCATAAGAGGGCCAAAAGAAAATAGCATTCCTTTGTCATCACTACTGTTGAGACACCACGCTGCGCCCCTAGAGGATCGTTGCAAGGCTCTTGCATTACCGGTTGCGGTATATATTCAGTTCAGCAGCGTTTGTGCGCTCAGATAAGCGTCAATTGATTTCACGAGCGAATATTTATAATCGTATTGAAAAGTCAGATAATTGTCTGATATTGGAATTTTCTGTCTTCGCAGCACAACATGAACGAAAGATTGAACATTATGCATTGTATGTACTTTAATTCGCACTATGGGACAATATTTCACACCGAGGAATCTTAACCGACAGATGAAGACATCATTGAGCAAGGCTAACATTCTTCCCGTCGTTGTCTCGGGGATTTCCACAGGCTATCCACTGTACGTGAAATTCACGTATGTACGTGAATTTTGAAAATTATGAAATTGTACGTGAATTTTGGGAAAATGCGAAGGTGTACGTGAATTTCAGCTCAGTTGCGCAGATAGTGGTATTTACTGTTATTTACTCCTACTTGATATCCACTGATTCTTGTTACGTGCTAAATTTTTTTTCTTCCGTTGTTACACCAACTCTGACTTGGTTCTACAAAAAAGTATGTTACAAGAAAGAAAGTCATGAACATGTAGATATGTTCATATAATATAGCCGCTACTAACAACGGGTCTGGGTTCAGACAAAGAAAATTTGTGACATTCTGGTAAGCAGCGTCTTGACATCTTTGTGTCCTGAATTATTTTATGCTTTTTGTAATAGATGTATACATGTGCATTGTGCAGTCATATACTAGGGCTTTTTGTCTCTATAAGGCCCATATATAGATGTACATGCATATGTGGCTACGCAAAATTGTCAATGCTTGGCCAAGGCCAGCAAACAATTGGATCGGTTGACTTAAACGTTCATTATATGACGTGTTGTATTACTTACAGATAGAAATGCATGCGCGGTGAAAAATGGTGGGACTGTGTCGTTCCAGCTTGTTGTCAGTTGCAGATTTTGACAGTGCTAGATAATGTATGGATGGCTTCAGTCATTTAATTGACTTGGATCATGTTTTGGCTCAGTCTGATGGAGTTATCGCACGATATATCACTATGAACTACAGTGGAACCTCCTATTGCGGACATTCTATACAGCGGACACCTCCGTATTACGGACAGTTAAGCTCAGTCCCGAATAATGTTCGTATCATCACCGATAACTCCATATTGCGGACACCTCTAAAATGCGGACACTAAGGCGCAGTCCCGGCGGTGTCCGTAATATGGAGGTTCTATTGTATAAACATCAAAACATGATGACCTGCAGAGCATAAAATAAGTCACCGCTCTCAGATGGATGTTTTGGTTCGATTCTGGAAGAAAGAAAATCAACAAGTCATAACAAGGTATCTAAGTTCCGAATTTTTAGATCACGCGTCAGCCTCAAACTTGCTTGATGCTTTATGGCGAGTTTTAGAACCTTTGGGACTCAAGAAATTGACATATGTGTCCATGGATGGGCCAAATGTTAATTGGTCACTTTTGCGAATGCGAAGTTGAGGGCTTTCCTGATTTGCTGGAATTAGGCTCGTGTGGCCTGCACATTGTTCATGGAGCATCTTCATTAGGTCATACAAAATGTGGTTGGAAAATTGACGAAATTCTGTCCTCTCATTATGTTTTTCAAAATTCGCCTCTTAGACGAGCACAATTAATCGAAATCACTGGGTCCAAACAGTTCCCGAAAAAGTTTTGCCGAATCAGGTTGTGTGAAAATCTTGACGTTGCAAAACGTTTCATTGAACTGATCCCTTCATTGATTAAATATTGCTCCGAAGTCCATCCGAAAAAGGAAAGCTACTGAATTGAATGAGGCAAGGTAGAAGGAGAAGGAAGCGGAAATCTCATGCTTATGTGCACAACGGAAGCGCCGACTATTGGAAGACTTTTAGATTGATTAGTTTTTTTGCTATGGTGGACTCAGTCTATTGTTTCTATCCTGACGTTTTTAAAAGAAATAAAAAGTTATCTCCTTGAATATGCACACTAATATTTTTAGTTTTAATCTGCTTCTAGAAATCTAAAAACACAAACCCTCTTATTATTACCCTTGATTTTTATAGCCGTGAAATATGTTGTATTTAGAGATTATTGAGTGACCAAAAATGCCATTTATTTGTGAAATGATGGCTTCAAAACAGCATCGAATGCACTTATATTATTATGTGTGCAGTGTGTAGGGTTGCCAAAAAAATGTTTTTTTATCCATCATATTTTAAATATGTTTTTTTTTATTGATGGGAATTGCAGCAGTTTTTGTAAGCTATAGCTTCATGAATTTGTTTTTTAAAGACCTAATGAATTAAAGGAAAGCATAATATAATACTTAAAAATCCTAAAATAATGTCATTCAATTTGCTATGATCGCTGCATTGTGTTATACTGGATGTCGGAATGCTTGTCATTTCGTTTTTCATTTATTCTGATGCACGGGTTCATCTTTTAAGTTATTAAGAAGCCAGAAAAATTGAGTTTTAATAAATGAAAATACGAAACGAAATGATGAGAACGACGAAACGATGAGAGATGATGATCAAAAAGACAAAGTGATAATGGAAAACTATATTGCCAGTATGCAAAAGAAACAAGACAAAAGTTAGCAAAACAATCGTATCGCATGGATGAAATTACAATAAAGCAGTCCTTCATGATGATGAATATTCACTCAACCAACATACTAGTATCGTCTCAACATCACTCAACATACTCAACGTCACTTTCATCATCTGCATCAAATGGGAAGCAATAGTCAACAAATACTTTTTGAAGTCCCATGTTGCATGTTATCTTCATTAGCTTCGTAACTTTTTCCAAATGTAGTCTATTCCGCGTCTTTGAATGAATGAAATTCATCTTGCTATTGATCCTCTCCACGTTTGCAGAATGAGGCACAATAGAAAGAATTCTGTTTGCTACATGAAACAGTGGGGTGTCAGCGAAAAATGCAGACCACCTGAAAGATAAGATGGTCATGTTTATATTCCGACTTTTCATGCTCGTTTAAAGTACACTGTTAACATATCGCACTAAGAAGGAAGCATTTAAGACTGCAGGAATATTAAAAAAAATATTAAATAATCCCCATGTAATATGTACACAAAGGGAACGTTAACTTCCGTTAACTAAGAAATATCGATACAAATTCCAATTCCCATGGACACGATGTGTCCAGCTGTACTGAGAAGCCACATACATGTACACAACACTGGTATTCAAATTTGATCTATCCTGATAACAAATGTCGTTCAAGTGGTACCTCTAAACAGAATTTGCGTAGTCATACTTTAACATAGTGAAACACACTCTTATCAAAATTTCTACGTACAAGCTATGCTGTGTGCTCAATGATTGACTCCAGATAATTTATACGTATTAGTAAAAGTAAGGCGCACAGATGGAACACAAGTAACAGAAGAAAAGCAAAAGCAAAATGTTGAGCCTGGGGTCAGATAGACCTAATTAGAGGTATATCGCATATGAAGTTCTTGACTTTGATATAATCTTGACTTATCCTTTGCAGTTACACATGTTTATCTCACTAATCAAAATATCCATTAACAAAATACGTGCATGCATTGTGCATGTTTCAATACGCAGCACTATACCTCTTCAATACAATAAAATTGATTGGCATATGGTTTAAGATTATCTTTGGAAGATGACTCAGGAAAATATTTCTACCAATAGACAACCACATGGCTCAGCTACGCAAGCTTACCAGGTAAGCGGGGGCATATTGTTGTGATATTTCAGTATAGTATCAGACGCTATAGTATCGTCAGGTGCTACTGCCGTCCAAATGAAATCGGATGAGAATCGCCCAGTCTTAGTTCGAAACTCGGCGAGTTCGGTCATGACATTCGTTGGGTCAGTTGAAGAAGAGTTACTCCATTTTGTGATCAATTGAATTCCAGACAATATTTGAATAGAGTTCAAGTCTTGTCCTCTTCGATGAGGGTCCAGAATATTTGCAGTATGTAGAACACCACTCTCTCCTGAAATGAACTCCTGGCGATTTTGTAGTTTTTGTTTGAACGAGTTCTCATCACAACTACTGAGGGGAGACTGACTCAAGGCTGAATTATCGATAAGTTCTGCATTTATGGCCCTCAATCCACATGGAACCAGAGAGGCACGAGGAATGTTTGATTCAAATACAGCAATCCATCGACTGATTTCTGACACAACTCTCATCGTTGATTTGACACGATCCCACAGGATATCAGAGAGAAGGTCGCGCTTGACAGGGGCCACCTGCGCTTGAACATGTGCGGCATCGTTAACACATAATCTCTGAAGAGGTGCACGATTTACGTCAAGACTTTTCAAGGATGCTTCCCATGATAACCACCTACAAAAGATTAACATGGCTACACCGAAGATCTGTTTGACTATTATTAGATTGCGAAAATCCTATTACGAAAGTTGATCAAACAAGAGTCGAAAAGTCATGGACTGGCATAGATGGATACGAAGCAAACAAATAATAAAAAGTAGGTCTATACTTTGATTAATTTTAAAAATTAAGCAGAACTTGTTTGATAAAGCCGACTTAAAAGTAAAAATTCGCAATTAGAAGATCTATTTGCAACATAGCTTTTGTAACACTCGTTGTGCGTCGATACGGGAGGTTCATTTCAAGATAAGTTGTTTTCAATTGCATAGAGAATTACATAGTAACTGCCTTCTATTTACGACTTTTTATTCACCAAAAGTTACACAAAGTTAAAAAGTGCCCGACGCGTTTCGTCCGAAGACAGTCTCAAGGGTCCCTTGAAACTGTCTTCGGACGAAACGCGTCGGGTACTTTTTAACTTTGTGTAACTTTTGGTGAATAAAAAGTCGTAAATAGAAGGGAGTGACTTATCTATTTTAACTTTAATCGTTAGGCTTCCACATTTTAAGAACTTCAACTTTAGTTATATTAGCTGCTTAAACATATTCTTAAACACTTATCGAATTTAAAGCTTTAGATCAATAAATCAGCTATTCTTTGTTGATGGTCTTTATTTTTGGTCGTGCATTATTTATAGGGTGTCGCGTAGGATTATCAGAAATTAAACTGAGAACTTTTAGCACTTATTTAAGTCACACATATATAGCTATTGTAATGTAAAGTAACTCATGAAGCATACGAAATACAAAATATCAATCGATTACAAATAATTCATCTCACCGAGTGGCTACTGGCAGTTTGAGACTTTCGCGTAAGTCTTCTTCGATCGCATTTCGAAGAACTGACTTGTTATTAACAGTTAGAACAATTTGTCTCACTTGCTTTAAAAACGTCCCCAATGAAGGCATATTCATAGAGTCCTCTAACAGAAGGTTGAGGCCATGCGATACACATCCAATCGCTGCCAAGTCCGGATGCTCACTCAACACGATCTTCCACGATGCTCGCATATTTTCCGCATTGTCGGTGACAAGAGCAGTGAAACATTCCGCGCCTACCGACGTCATGCGCTGCAGAATTTCTCGTGCGATGACATCTCCAGTATGCCTTTCCCTCACAAAAACAGAGTCGAGAAACATGGGTTCAGGATCACAAACCACGAAGTTTAATATATGCTTGCCACAAACGTTCACCCAACCATCCACTGAAAGAGTCAGTTTTTGACTGGCTTTAGACAGACGAGTTTTTATTTGCGCATCAACCTCTTCAGCCTCTTGGTCCAGGAGTGGGCCACTGATCTCGTCGCGGCTAGGAACGCGGAAAGTCGGATTCAGCTGGCGAAAAAATTCTTTCCAGTTCGGGTTCGACACCAAGCTGAATGGAGCGCCTGATGAGTATATGGCCCTGGCCAGGAGTCTTTGTAATTTCTGCTGCTCTTGACGGTCAGTTTCTCGCACCCAAGATGATAGTTTGACCTAAGGAAAGAAATGCATGATGAAAATTCATTGAAAAATCGGAAATTGAAGGGCTAAAACTGTGTTGTGCCGCCTACTATATATAGGATTAAGGGATACTTTCTGATAATTGCCCATAAGTGATGTTAAAATCAGTGCTGTGATAGAAAACGCCCACCACTTGTTAACTTGTGCAACACTGACGATACTCGTGCAATCCAAAAAAAATTGTTGGAGGATGATGAGTATGAGTATAAAATTCTACTGATCGAAATCGTTGGTCAAGCGCTTAAGCGAACTTTCAATGCTTTTCAGTCCTCTGTGAGTGCAACCCGTGTTTAACTTGCGATGAATCCACTGACCCTCATCGGAAAGATATGACAAGCACTATTTTATGCACCTATCGTACTATCCTATACTGTGTTATCATCTTGCCATGTAGGCCTTGAATGAATATTGCCGGTGAGTAAAATAGAAAACAAATGAGTCCCACTATTGACCGTAATTGATTATTCTGAAATATTTAAGAAGAATCACATGACCTACATCAGAATCAATTGAATATAGTGTGTACTGTCTACATTACACTTACTAAGTCTATGTTACACTTACTTTTCTTGGGATATAATAGACCTACTAGACAAGGCAATCTTGATATCAACTCACCTGAGAGGTAGATTTTGAGGAAGTTGGCTGCTGTTCATCACTTGGTGTCAGTGCTGCGGACTTCGCTGGTGGGGGCATTTCAGTTCCTGTCGCAGATCCACCAATAGCTATCTTCACAGCTCTTGGGATGGACATGCACTTTTGGACGAGATGTTCTGTCCTTTTGGTGGCACATTGCTTTGTTTCCCAGGAACAAAATTTACATGAGTAAGTTCTTCCGTCAGATTTTATAGTGAAATACTTGTTTGAAATGCTAGGCTTTCGCCCGCAAACCCCAGCTTTTCCAACCATCGCAACAACCTTTCGGTGACACTTTCACTAATCAAGTGAATTTAGGAGTTCACGTTGAAAATTGTTCTTGATTTTGATTGGATGCTTGTAATATCCAATTGTCAATTTCGTATGAGATTGAGTCACCGTCACGTCAGCCATTCATCACGTGATGAATGCGTCATCATTGTGAGTCAAACTTAGCCGCATGCGGAGAAAGACTAGAACTTGTTTTTTACACATCCGCTGATGCTGGTGATTATCAGCCATGGCACCGCAGTTTTATACCTTGATAGAAGAGGTTATTATTGTCTACCGTTATAGAGTAAACTCAACTCTTTCTACTTTAGGAAAGCATGTTCTTCAAAATATTGAATTACTGACATTTAATACGCAATCATACATACACAAATGGGGTTACATCGTCTCAAGAATTGTGGATTGTTTATCGAAATAACAAAAATACTGACTTTACTACAGTATTACAGCAGTAAAAACAATACCTAACAATTGTTAAAAAAAACATATTAAAAACTGTTTTTTTTTAACCATATTTAAAATATCATATTTTAAATATCGCAACCCTAGCAGTGTGTATATACAAGATAGTTCTGAAGAACTATCTTTCTACTGTAAAGATCTCATTACTGCATTTCTTTGAGCAGTTGTTACGGGTAGTGTTTTTGCATGATTTTGACTCAACCAACGGTCGCTTGCCGGGCAAGTAGGCCTGAAATAGTGGTACGTGAATTTTTTGTCATGTACGTAAATTGTACGTGAATTTTTTTTCTCAGATAGGGTGGACACCCTGTTTCCAAGACTTGCATGTAGATTAACCATAACCAATGTTGCTTAATAGCTGCCAGGGTTTCGGAGTCGGAGCCGACAGGAAATACCACGGCAACGGCTTGAAGTTCTATATGTATTAAGAATTCAGACACTTTGTAGGATAAAGTGATATTTGACAGTGCACCTGAAACGAATATAAGTTTGTTATCATTGCAGGTTATCGTTGTAGACCTTACAAAACCTGCTAGTCTATCTCCTCTCAATACATAGCCTACTGCAAATCATTTATTTGGATTCTAGAGGAGATCGCGGACTTCCTTAAGATTGTGTTCCAGCCGAAAACGCAATTGTAGGGCGAAAGGCTGTTGTCGAAAAACATGCACATGCATTCTCGCCTCAAATTCAATGTACTTATTAGCACATTATTGATTCTTAATCATTATTCCCTTAAAAATGAATGGTTATTTTATAGGTATCTCATTCTAAATAAAATACTTGGATGAAATATCAAAATACTTCAGAAGAAGCTCTTCTGATGCAAAAGGAATTTCATTTCATTGACGAAGTATGTTTCACTTGATTGATGAATATTAGAGACCTGACAGCTAACTGGTTGAATCACCTCGTCCGAGGCTGAAAATTGGACTTTCAGAGAATGCACTTGGATGAAATATCTTCATTATCTTTAATTTGAAATGCTTGGATGAAATATCAAAATACTTCTGAAGAAGCTCTTTTGATGCAAAAGGAATTTCATTTCAATGACGAAATATGTTTCACTTGATTGATGAATATTAGAGCCGTGACAGCTAACTGGTTGAATCACCTCGTCCGAGGCTGAAAATAGGACTTTCAGAGAATGCAGTACACCCTATGGTAGTACATCCATGGTTGCTACAAATCTGGGCGTCTGCCGAGTTCTACATGGTTCCTGGTCTTATCAGTTCACATGCATGTCTAACAGCGTGTGGATTGAAGCTTTGGAAAACCCTTTCACTGATTAAAATACCTCAATGTGCCTGACTAATATACCTGTTTTTAAATCTGGAAGAAATATTTGTTCTGGCCTGATTAAGCGCTAAGAGCGGCGGTGGTGGTAGGGACTAAATCAGAGACTCAGTCCCACGTAAATAGAGAAAATTTTCCTGGCTCCCTGTGCGATTCATGCTTCACAAAAAATGTCTTAAGTAGGAAGCACTAGCTAAGTCCAGGGAAGAGAATCTTTCGGATTTATCCTGAATTCCAGATTTTTTGACGGCCATCTGGGTCATTTCTAAGATTCGCCAGAAAGTGCAATAAAAATAGGAGGGTAAGGGGGTGGGGGGTTTAGTTACTTGGGCCCCTAAGATGGAATGACATCTTCATGAAGTAACGTATGGTCACGTCTTTAGACAAAGCATCTTCATAAGACACCTCTGGTAACAAATTATGACAATTGATATCATCCATAGGTCCCTTCTGACAATCAGTGGGCCCCTCTGGTGATCAGTGGGCCCTTCGCCCTTCTGACGATCAATGGGCCCCTCCGGTTGTCAGAGGGCCCCTCCGGTGGTCAGAGGGCCCCTCTGGCGATCAGTGGTCACCCTCTGACTATCAACAGATGACTATGACTATCTACTTTTGACGATGAATGGGCCCTATGTGATGATCAGTGGACCCCTTCTGACGATGAAATGGAATTCTAAGAAATTCTTGAATTTTAAAGGAATTTTTTAATTCTACAGTTATAAGATATGCGGCGCTTTAAGATCATCAAAACTCTACTGATTACACTCCTAAAAGGCTTCAGGTTTCAGCTGCAGTGCTTTAAGATCATAAAAATTCTACTAGTTGCACTCCCGAGAGTCAAGAGGTTTCGCCTGCTGCGCTTCAGAACAAAAGTTCTACTAGTTTTATTCCTGCAATGCCAGAAGTTTTGTCTGCGGTACTTCGCCTCAATATAGTTGAGCTCCAATCAATTATTATCCGTTGTCTTAGTGTATTTTTAGGCCTCAATGTACTTTTAGTCGCAGCATAGGCCTGTAGTATGTAGGCACATAAAGATTCATAACTATTTAAAATTGACCCTTTGTTTACTTGTAAATCATATCAAAACTGAAAATGGCCCATACAAGAGGGGTCCACAGGAAAATTACGTATGGGCCCCTAGAAGAGATCTTCCGGATTTTTCGTGACACCGCGTTCTCATCCCTGTAAGTCAGTCACAGTCGTAATTTTTATCATGGTAGTCAATTTTCTATCCTGCATGTGTTTGTGACTCCGGTCAGTGATATGTACGAAAATTAATTGAAAGACATAAAAAACTGAATCAAGATGCTGTGTTTTACGAAAAAAATGACGATTTGATTACACTAAATGTGTTTAGCTTCTTGAACAGCATGAACTGCATGAATTAGAGATGGTTCAACACGCCGTAGTACTTCTCACCGTAATCACTGAAGACACAGACAAATGTCATTTTGCCGAAAACCTCAGTCTGCTCCCATTGGAAATATAAATGTGCTTTCTGTGATCTTGTCTGACAAGAAGAAGTACCACCTGGTACACCTCGACAGATGTGCAGGTTCGTAGTAGCCATCGGTGGTACATCATTCAGTGCTCCGATTCATTCCCGAATTCGGGAATTTCCCGAAAATATGGACCCGAAATTCCTGAAAATTTCCATTATTCAGTATCTCTAACAAATATGATTTTTAGCATTGGGTCCTGTTGAAGTTAAGCATCTTCAATAAATATCAACGTTCCCGAGTAATCATACGAGCGTATGATAAAAATTTATCTAAAATATCAATTTCAAACCTCTCGACTCCTTTATCAATCCTTATTCCTTTATTCCATGAATTTTTTGGTAAAATATAGTTAATTCTATTTAACAACGATGTACATGTACTTCCCAATCCCATGGTATCGTGAATCGAAGAAGGCTACCGTAGCATTTTGTAAATATCGAACTAGTAGCAAGTATGCGCTTTAAAGTTTATGAAAGTTATGCTATCAGTGCTGACGCAGAATTCGCCATTTTATACTCCTTTTATCGTCCTAAATACATATAATATGATTCCAACATCATTAATTATACTTGGCTTTCCCCGAACTTGTAAATAGTTTAATAATTTAATAGTTTTATCTCGGCATATCATACTGTATAAAGTGTACTACGCACATGTATAAAGTTTTGTTTTCTGTTTCATGTCCGACTATCTATCTACGACGAGATCCTTCAAACAGCCATTTATTGCGATATCCTCGTGATATAAAGAAAGATTTTTACGTGACCATGACGTGACCTGTATGTGGTTGCGTGTTGATGGATTTGGTGAATGATCTGTGCTTATGTATTAATTGTGTGAATAATTATTTAACGAAAGATCATCCAAAGATCATACACAAAAGCAATATTGAATTTACAAAATACTGCGGCGACAGGATGACAAAGAAATCCTTTAAAACGTTCTGCACGTTCATCATTTTGAAATATCGCTCCTATAATCTATCAAGAGCATTATCAGTCACATATGCAACTTGCAATATCGATTTACAGAACATACATTGCTCCAGCTTGAAGTCAAAGGTCAAGAAATCTCAGAGTATTCATTTTACTTGAAAGGACTCCCCTCTTCACTATATCTGAACAATTTTCAAAATCTTTACATGCTTTCGAATATCAGCTTCCAAAATATCATCACACTATATCACATGTGTCATTTAATGATTAATTGAAAAGTTCCAGCGACTATTAACTTATCTGAGAAATTATTGTCAGTGAAGAAACTTTCAATGTGTTTATTCGACAAAAGCGCTGGGTTTCTTAACCGTATGAAGGAGAAATCATCCTATAATTAGAATTTTTCTATTGAATTCTTGAGATATTCTTACAACCAGTGCACCGCCCACTTTCAATTATGACTTTGTGGACCAATTTTTAATTCGAATTTTGAAAAATAGTTGTTAATGACTGCTGCAAATCGACACAATATACCAACCCAGGGAATACTAGGCTATACCACATGAAACTGACAGAAGAAAAAAATTCAATGTGCGAATAACGTGATTGTTGATGAAAGAAAAAACGACGATCATGAAATGACATCATGAAAACTGATTAATGGTCCATGTTAAAAAAGGAGATTAAAAATTCCGTGATAAGAACGAAATGTGGTCGGGTCGAAAGCTAGCGAGCAGAGATTAAAGAAAACTCGTTCAATTTTCAAAAGAAAGTGGATTTATCTTCAAGTGTCAAAAATTTGCATAAATTAGAGACGATGAGAAATTGAAACAACAACAACACATACGACATCTTCAGTAGCTGTTAGAAGAACTCCGGGCTCTCGAGGTGTAAAATAACTACAGAAGTAACAACTACAACTGCCTACCAGCGAACAACAACACAGTAGCGTATGCGGCAACACATCAGCGAGCGCGATTGAAGATTGACGGTATAAGTGACACTGATATTCATGATATTATTTTGGTATAAGTGAGTCCGATCGAATTGAAGTGAACTGCAAGTTTAAAGTTTTTCTTTTATCGTTGAGTATCGTATTTGTATAACTATAGTCTTGAAAATTAATATTGTCAATTGTTGTGATTGGAAGTTGAATAATATTTCATGTCATCGCCATTTTAATTGAATCATTAATTATTAGAATAATTTGTTGACGCTGTCTATATTGTGATTTGAACTGACAGGCTGCCCTTTACTGCAGAGTTAATTTTCCTCTTTCCAAGCCAATTGTTTTTCGTGTGTACAACAATTAAGTTGATCTCCAATTTTTGTGCTTATCCAATCAATAACTAAATTCAACAATTGTTTTATTTTGATTAATTATCTTACATGATAAATAACTAAATAACAGATTGAACAAAGATGATTATCTTTTCATTGTTTGCTTAATTGCTGAATTAACATTGTCCGGGGCTGTAGGCCCATCAAAGTCACAATTAGCACCCTTTATTCAACAATAGAAAAAAGCTGCCTCTGTCGATCTATCTCTCTCTCTTTTATCTCTGCGTGCAGTTAACACAACGGCCGAGTACTGTGATTTCAATTTTTGTACAAATAGATTTCACAGGTCTATCGAAAAAGTGGAATTGAGGTTTATCAAGGTCAATTCCAATTCCAGTAGATCTAAATATCGTCAATTCCAATTCCGACGAAAAATGGAATTAATTCCGGGTCGGAATTAATTCCAATTCCGACTTTTCCAACTCTGCTTACGGCTAATGGTTCGACAAATTCCACTGTTCCAATCAATGCAAGCCTTCTGAGTGTCTGCTCTGCTGCACATCAGCACTACAGGAAGAGTAAAAGGGATGAAGCCAAAGCGAACGAGGATATCAAAAGGAAAAACATGGAGGCACGAATTATTGGAGATTTTTCCAATTTTCGGAAGTCAAATGACTGCATGAATATTGAAAGTTCTGCCCTTGAAACGGATCGGCAATTGCAAGAACTTATTTCCGAAAAAGAGAAACTTGCAGAGTTTATTGCGACGGCAACAACAAAAGTGAAAGATTCGGAAGAAAAATTGAAATTTCTATTAGAGAAGAAAAGGACTCTATTGAAACAAAAAGAAAAAAAGATGGTGTCTTTGATGGACCAATTTGTTGTCAAAGAGTCATCTTCCAAATAACTTCAGACCTTCGTGAAAATGAATGAATGTGGATAAACTGAGTATTTTTGTAATAAAATATATGTACATGTACTTGTTGAGCAATGGCAGTAGTACAGTGCTTAGATGAAAATAGATAATACATGTGCAACATAGATATGACGTTTCTTCATTGTATGCCGATTGATTAATATTTTCTATGTGTTGCTGTACGCTTTAAGTTGTTGAAGTATTCAGATTTGCTTATAGTATCTCTAAGCTTCCATTCATTTTAAAACCCAAACACATGAAGATAAACTTTATGAAGACTATTATGCACAATATTTGAAGAAATGTAAGGGATATAACTAGTCTGTAGGGGTCTTAACCAGGGTTGGCTTTTTGCCGGCTAAAACTGGTCTTTGCCACTAAGAGGTAAAAACTGGCAAAAACCGGCTAAAACTAAAATTCCGAAGAATCAGTCTATTTCTTCACGAAATGATCGATAGCAAGTTGAGGTTTAAGTATTGCGTGCATGCGGGTTTGCAGTTTGCAACTCTTATCTTCCAAAACATGACATTCATTCTGTGATGGAACCACATGATATGTTTTATAACGAACTACAATCGATGTTGTCTTTCTTTACGATTGTTCTGCCCTTTTCTTGTGATTTAAGAACAAATGTAGACTTCAGCACCATTTTGGCTCTTTGCTTCATGTAACAGAAGTTGTTAAATACTCGCAAAATTATCATCAAATGAATGAAAAAATGATAAATATATGAATATAACTATTTTATACATAGAGCTAAATTGAGCAAACCACTTTCTTCATGTTGACGAGCTTCAATAATCCCACTGTCATTCTTCTGTGTTGAGTGTTCAGCAAAAATGTATAGTGTATTTTAATAGTAGCTTAGGCTCAGATCTAGATTTGAACCCAGGTCTCATGAACGCAGAGAAAACACTCTATCAAAAAGTCTCTCCACCGGAAAGTCTCACCTTCCAAATCAAGCAATGTGCAACAGTCACTTAGAATGCATTTCTACTTTTTTTTAGAAATATACTAAATGTACTTATGCTTGTGACTGTAGCAGGAAATCATGATTTGTAAGAACAAATAATAATTAGATAACATAGTTCGCATCAGCAATCTTGATAAAGTGAGGTATAATGTATGTCTGAGCAGCTTCAGTTATAATCTCAGCAAAAAGAACATGTCCAGTAAGCTGTAAAATTGATCTTGTTAATAGAGTCTGAGAGCGACAAACAATTTTGACATTATTGTGACATACAAGTTTGTTTAAAGTTCTTGAAATTTCCATATTTTGAGCTCAAATCAAAACTTTACTTTCGGTTTTAAATTCATTTAACATAACCTCATCCTCTAAATATGTGAGGGTAAATTACCATGACATGAAAAATGTTGAAGGGCAAAATTTTTAATCTAGTCCTTACGGGAATGCATGATAAATTTCATAGTAATGTTCGTGTAATCACAATGGGTTTGGGACATTTGCCACAGATTTAGAAGACAAGCTATTCTATGAGATCAGCAAGGAGGTTAATAGTAGAAATCCGAGGCCAGATTTCTACACATTCCTACCCTTCTAGCTTCATGGAATGCCTGTTTTCGATCTTTTATATAGAGCCAAGTGATTTCCTTCCAGCATGGACGTCTGCTGCATCTTACAATGAATGAAATTCGCAAAGCAACAAAATGCGTGCACACTTAGAAGAATAACGCACAGCAGATTTATAACAAAATTTTTCATAATAATTCATATTCTTACACCTATACTTGGAACATACTTGATTGAAACACGATATTGATAGGTTTGAATTGTGAAAATACAGGCCTAAATGTTTATCGAATGATGAAAAAGTAAAGTGAACTTATTGCGACTAACGTTCATCAATAAAGTAAGGAGTGACGATGATCCTTTATATTGTATGCACCCAAAAAACTTAAGTAGTAATGCTGGAAAAATAGTTTTAGCCAGTTTTAGCCGAAAAATGGTGACAAAAGCTGGTGGTTTTTACCGGTTTTTACCAGGTGGCAAAAACCAAGGTGGTTTTTACCGGCCAACCCTGGTCTTAACTAGCTTGTTCCCAGGGATCAAAATACTTGCAGATGCATTAAATTAATGTACTGATATATCAATTAATGAATATTATCCCATTAATGGTCTCTATGCCGTTTTAGTGTGATAGTACATAATTCCCGAAAATTTCAGCCATTCGGGAATTCCTGAAAATTCGGAGGGTATGTCGCTCGGAGCACTGATCATTCTGTGAAAGTTTTGTTTGGTTACATGTTGGGGCTCGACAAAGTGTCGAATGGTCTTGGGTCGGAGCCGGAGCCGTGGTAGCTGGGCCACGGCTCCTAAACCCTGACAGGTGCACAGTGAGTTGAAAATAGTCGATTGCTGAGCTATATTAATGACATTCACTTCGTAGTCGAATCAATGTGAGGGAAAGTAAGTGGAATCCAATTTCATTCACGGTTATAGCTTGTGGTCCGATAGCTTTCAGTTCTCAGGGAGAAGCTCATTGATTTGCTGATTTTCTGTCAGTCCTTGCTGGTCCTGGTTGAGCTAGCTACCTTGGCTCGACGGGAATTAAGTGGATTGAATAAGTCATCAACACGGAAGACATCATCGAACTTACAGTGCATAGGATGAATTCGTATCGCCGTAGTGCAGATTGATAGTAGTTTTCTTGTAGAAGGATTCGCAGCGTTGCCACTGCTGCGCGGATGAGGGCTTTGAGCTGGAAGGTCTAAGAAAATATTCTTTTATTTAGTGTTATAAATTTAGAAGAGATATGTTTTTTGAAATAGGGGTGGCTTATTTCTTGTAAATATACAATTAAACAATTTTTCTATTAGAATTACTTCTTATACTTTATTTAACATGATTCAACTATTAGGCTATCGATAAATATGTAGGTAGTACAGCTACTTTGGTTTGATATTGATTGGGATGGTTTGTTAAGTTTTAAACAAGGTGCTTTCATTTACTCGTACTTACGATAGTAATAATAGCAACTCAGTTTAGACTCAAAACACATTAGCGCCGAGCCTGTTATCGATGTGGTTGAGTTAAAAAGGTTATTCGTATCAATGAACTCAAAAGAAACAAATAGGTCAATATATTTCTAAATAGGCTCACGTGCGCGGAAGTCATGGTAATAATCAATTTCGCTTCAGGGACGAAGCCTTCAAATTTTTAAAGAGGGCAGTCGATTTTCTTGGGAAGTGATCACAGCAGAAATATAGTTAGTTTACTTCAAAAACATGTAAATCATCGTAACCCGCACCAATATTTTTCTAAGTGAGAGTTGCACTAAATAATTCCTCAACTGAAAATCAACTTGATGTCTTCAAGCAGCCTTGATTGAGTTTTCCATTTTCGTGTTATTGTTGTGTTTACTGTTGCAATATGTCTGTCATGACGTCTTATGTGACTGTTGACGTTTAATATCAGTTCCTATGCTTTAATCAGCGTATAGAAGTATCACAATTATAGACGTTTTATTATTCATAACTTATCATAGCATTGAGATCTTCGTTGAGACATGAATGTTCTTAAGCGTATAAACTTAATCTTACTGCATACTGTCCTTTTTGTAATACGATGATACTATCCGTAAAAATTGTTGCTGCTGAAACAAATTTTCCTTTTATTTCTGTAACATGTACTTTAAGCAGTTTTGATATTTAATTTACATACAGTTTGATCAGTGTATTAAAATCAGATCTTTACCAAGAAATAAAAATTGGAAATGTCATTGAAATCGCTACTGAATCGCTATTGACTTTAGCACGTTCAAGAATACTGGATATCCTTAAAACCTAGACCAGTATAGAAACTCGAGCAACAGAAACTTTCCTTTCGTAAACATTTTTCATGAAGCAAATTACCAATCCATTGCTTAGATAGTTTCGAGCAACAACGAATATGTTCCCAAAAGTAAGTGCTCACAGATACAATTTCCTAGTATATATCATGGGCTTGAGTTTAGACCTTCATTTATACTACCCTGCTTCGATAAACTGCCTGCGCAGATGACATCGTCCTGTGCGGATGGGGTCCCGAGGCCCGGTGGCAACGCTGGATTTGGTTCTAAGGGCAATCAGACAATGCAGAAATTTTTTGAAATCATCTTTTGATTCAGCCATGAACCTAGAGCGTGAACCATGAACCTCATACGATTTGCTTGTTTAGAACTCGAAAGAGGATAATCAGTGCTATAATAATACTATATATATAATAGTAAATCAGTGCTATTTCTGAATTCTTGGCGCAATTAGTCTTTTGTATGGTAAAGATGGAGGGATTTCTATGTCAAACCACCAAAAGGTCATGGATTGACAGACTTGATTCATGCTGCTGGCACAGATGATGACAGGGATCTAAATGGTTGCCATCATTTATTTTGAATTGACCTGTAGCTTAAAGCAGTAGTCGGGCCAGCTGCAAAAATCTGCGAAAATGTTAATAAAAATTAACTCGCTACGAAAAAAAGGGACGTGGTCCTCCGAAAAAATGAAGTCTTGTTATTTGTGCATTTAAGTGGACGTATGCTGTTTAATGGAGCAAATGCTGGTTTACAGGACAAAAATTATACGTAAACTTGATAGCTGCTTGTATTATTCTTTATATTTGTGGCTAGTGAAAACTTCATGGTTATCGTTGTGTCTTACATCTTGTAGCAGATTCAGCTAAAGAGAAAAATTGCAGCAATAGCTCAGTGTGACTGTTTTACACTGTTGAAAGCATCAATGTTTATGTGTCAAATAATCACAAGTTCGAACCTTTCAAGGCTATGTTTTAGAAGTCGCTGGTAGCTCAGTAAAAGAGGCCACTGATGATACACTCCCCACTTTCTAGAAACGGTTCTTACCTGACAAATAAATTTGAAAAGGCATTCTAAAGAAGTGGATGATGCAAAAAACACATTTTATGCCAGTTATGCAGAAAAATCAGTTTCGCTTGAAGTGAAGCAAAGTCCATAAAATCTCCGAATATCGATGCATGGACAATGAAAGTCGCGAAGAGGCTGCCATCGATGTCCAATAATAGAAATCCGACAGTAGACATTATAATAAAGGTCTAGGACTAATCTGCACATTGAAAACAATATCATGCGCAGTGGACACGCTTTGCCATGACAACAGTACCGAATGAATAAGGGCCTCCTGTGACTGACAATATATGGTTAGGCACCGGTTCCTTGTCAATGCCTTTTGTAAAGATTCACGGTTGCTATCCTTTGATAAAATTGTGTAATGGTAGCGAATCAACAACTGTTGGATGTTTCTTTAATTTCACAATCAATTCTGCCACTCGATACCAATCACAGACGGTCTTCGTGAAAATATGTCGACCAAGCTACACTCCAAAGCTTGTTTAAAATTACAAAAGGAGAAAGAAGAAAGAACCGACAGATGACCATCAGAAAAAGGTTGAAAAACAGTCAAAGCAAGAAAAGGAAAATATCTTAAAATGAATTCGATGCTTGAAAATATGTTGAGAGATAAAAGAAAGAGACATCGGAGAAAAGAAGTCACACAAGGGAATGGAAAGTCATTAGTGTAGCCTTCGTCAAGTGCAGAAATAATCATGTATAGTCAAAAAATTATTTCTGCACACCACGAAGTTCTTAGATCGAAAGTTAGTGCACCAAATTCAAGCCTGACGAACGACCGCATGCGCCTCATATCAGGAAGTATTAGATCGACCCTTATAGAGTTACTTGCAGTACTGAGCGGGATTGAACCTCCAGACATGCGAAGAGACAAACAAGCCTTGCAGCCATACAATCGAGCTATTCAACAACCCAACCATCCTCCATCAATTTGCAACCACCCGGTATCAGATGAACAACTACTCCAATCTTGAAATCCGCTCTCAAGAAGGTTCTACCATCTGAAACAAAAGGCCAGCGAGACGACACCAAACACTTGCGCCATGAATACATGGAAGAGAAAATGGGATGACTCTAACCACCAACTCAAAGAGTTTATCTCAAGACCTACTAGCAAGCCTCCTGGATATGACCTGCCGCGAGCAAAATGGGCACTCTTAAATCGACTCCGCTCTGGTTACGGTCGATACAAAGCATTTATGAATCGAATAGGTCTCTCAAATAATAGTGCCTGCGTATGTGGTGAAGAACAAACGAACGCTTATGCTCTCTCTTGCCAAGTTATTGGAATTCGTGGCAATATGGCCACTGTGGACACTGACTTCCGTGATTGGCTAAACCAGTCAACCCTAAAACATTGAATTTTCTTTGTAATGTTTTTTCATACGAATATAAGTAATAAATATATGCTTAATATATAATATTAAGCCATATTGAGCCATAATAACAAAATGGCTCCTCGGAAACTGTAATTGATGACAGTCATTGCGAGCTCATGTAATCAGATCATTGCGAAGAATCTTCTCCGAAGGTCATCAATGACGAAGCGCAGTTGCTTTCGGAAAGTCTTTCTTGTTACAAGAGCTAAGTTTCTGTTTAAATCAGTACGTTGCAGCAATATCAAAATTGAATAAAAAGTATAGGACTATTGTATATACCTCCCAGAAGATACATAGGCGCTCTCTATCAAGTTTGAAGAGCGGCGTTCACCCTGCTTGATCATGAAATATGAGTAATGGGCAAAAGACCGTTCCAGGACACCATAAAATTCAAAAAAATAGTATCTTTAAAAACGACATAAATTCATGAATTTAGACCCTTTTTCAGGTTTTAAGACCTAAATTCATGAATTTAGTCGTTTTTAAAGATACCGATTTTTCAAAAAAATGGTACTTTTTAAATGGTCTAAATTCATGAATTTTGGTCATTTTTCAGGTTATGAAGACCTAAATTCACAAATTTAGGCGTTTTTAAAAATACCCAATTTTCAAATTTTTCAAAATCTCAAATTTGAGAATTACAATTTTCACCCTTAAAATCATGACCGTTCCAGGACACCGAAAATCATAAAAGTTAAGAATCTCAAATTTGTGAATTACAATTTTTACCTTGAAAATCATGACCGTTCCAGGACACCGAAAATCATAAAAGTTGAGAATTTCAAATTCATGAATTTTATCCATCTTTCAGGTTTTTAAAATATATCATGTGACTAAAAATATTTCTTTAAAAATGGAAGAAACAAAAGTGGAAGAAACCGCAAGAATATATCCTTCGTTATCATATGAACGTAGTTCTACTTTAATGGACATTGAAAAGATGAATAAAGAAAAACACAAAGATAGAGTACGTTATATGAAAGATAAGGAATCTCAATTATTATTAAGATTAGAGCATTATAAAAAATTAAGAAAGAGATGGACCAAAGTTAAGAATGTAACACAAGGAATTGGCATATTCTTAACAATAAGTTTAGGTGCTTTAACAATTGTCATTTCATCTGGCGTTCTTACAATTCCTGTTGTTGCTACAGCTTTAACAGGTACGGGTGTTTTTGCAACTTCACTTGTTACAATGTTAGATAAATCTTTAATAACTAAGAAACGAAAATCATTAAAAACTAAGCATTTACATATTAAAGAAGTCTATGATAAACTACATTACTACTTTCAAAGAGTATGTGATGATAATGTTATTACGTTAGATGAGATTGAAAAATTTGATCAAATAGCTAATGAAGTAAATCAAATATCATTTCAATTACAGTCAGAAAAAGTTGATGATAAGAATAAACAGGATGGCAAAATTTCTAATGAAGAAAATGACAAAATTTTTTTAGAAGAGCTAAAAACTTTAAGCGAAAATTTAAGCAAAGCTTTATTAAACAAAACTTAAAGCGAAAAGATGACAGACAACAAAGCAATAAAAAAATAATTTGTTCAGTAAAATGTTTTTGCTGTATTCCAATGTTACCACAAAATTCAAATATTATATTTTAAAAATGGATAAAATTAGAGCTGATAATTTTAAAAGAATAAAACAATTAGAAGAGTTAATAAAACAAAAAAATATTATGAAAGAAAATCATCTTCAACATAGAATGATAAAAGCTGGTATTCAATCTGATATGTTTGAAAAAATGCAGCAAACCGAGCAAGTAAAAACTGATTTTGAAAAAACTATGAAACCATTTAAAACTCTTGAAAAAGAACTTACAAATAATGATAAACAAATTAATATAACAGATCCAGAGCACAAAACTATATTAGATGACTATGGATTATTAGAATCAAACATAAATAAGAAATTACCAAAATCTATGCAATTTGAACATTCTATTTCATTTATAGATGGAAAAACAAAACCTAGATTTTATCTCGGACAAAAAGAAATATTTCCACAACCTTTTCGAAGTTTAATTTTTTCACCAGATAAATATGCTTTTAATTTAGATAGAAATTTTGTTGATCTTTTAAGAGGAGCAGATTTAAATAATTATGCTGTAGAAGATCTCATAAAATATAAAGCTATGTTAGATAGAGTTGGTGCAGTAAAATCTCTTGGACGTTATAAACAATTAGAAAATTTATTATCAACGGGAGTTAAAGTAGGAAAAGGTTTTAAAACTGAAACAACTGTATTCTTACCAGATGATCCACAAGAATTACTAAATAGATTAGATATTTTAATATCTGCAATAAAAGAAGGACATAATTCTAGTTTCAATGAAATTCATGCTATATTGAAAAGACTGTTAGAAAAGAAGATTCTAAATGAAGAGGATTATAAAAGTATAACGAACCGATGGTTCTAGGGCTTCGCCCGCAGCTGAAATATGTTGTTGTTTTTAATTTTTTTATAAAAAAATATTCAAAATTTTAACTAAAAAATGTCTTCCAGAGAATTATCATCAGCAGATTTAGACAAAATTAATAATCATTTAGAAAATTTGACAGAGATTTTGGGTTCATCAAAATTTAGTACGACGTTAAAAATTATAACAACTACTTCATCACACACTTGTAATTTAGAACCCATTCTATATTTGGAACAAAATAAAAATTATCAAATTGCATTGACTAGTTTCTCCACATTTAACACTATTCAAAATGTTATAAAAGATGTGAATGATCAATTTAGATATTCTACTGATAAAGGCAAAACATGGAAAATACAAACTTTTCTTCCTGGTTCTTACGAAGTTGAATCAATATCAAATGAAATTAAGAGACATTTAGGTATAACATTTAAAGATAAGAAACAATTACATTTTGCAGTTGAACCGGCAGTTAATAAATTTTCTCTTACTTTAGACGAAAATCATCAAGTTGATTTTAATCATGATAGATAATTGTCAAAGCTATTAGGATTTAATAAACAAACCTATAGTCAAGGTTATCATTTAGGTGAGAAGATTCCAAAAATAACTGAAATAAATTCAATTGTTGTACATTGTGACATTATTGAAGGAGGATATATAAATGGTAAATTGTCAAATTTAATATTCAGTTTTCCAGCTTTTACTGTACCCATTGGTTATAGATTAAATGTAATTCCACAAACATTAATATATTTCCCTATTACAAGAAAAACTGTTAACAACATTAACATGAGAATCACTGATGAAAAAGGACAAGAAATAAATTTTGGAGGCGAAGAGATTATGATAGGTCTTTTGGTTCGGGAGGTATAAACTCCCACGCGAAGCTAGAGAAGTTTAGTTTTCTTCTTCTTTAAAAATAAAAATAAAATTTTTTTTATTAAAAAATGAGTGAAGTGCCCCCATTAAATAAAAAAAAACTTAGATTTAATCATCATCCAAATTTATCTAATAAAGTTTTGTCAGTTATTTGCGGAAGATCAGGATGTGGAAAAACGTATCTATTATTTAAAATTTTAACGACTCCAAATTTTTTGGATTATAACAATCTTATAATTTATACAACAACAGCAGAACAACCCGTCTATCAATTTTTAAAATATGGATTTGAAAATAATCTTAAAAAACAGCAATTGCTTCATTATTCAAAGAATATGAAAAATCTGAAGATGAAGAAGAAATAAGTTCGTGGTGTGAAGAAGCGGCAAAAAATAATCAGTTAGTTGAAACCAATAAAAATAAGCATATAAAGATACAATTAATAGATGATAGTGGTAATATGCAAGATCCTAGTAAACTAGATAAAACAATGAAACATTGTGTAATTTTAGATGATTGTGTTAATGATAGAAATCAGTCGGTTCAGAGAAATTATTTCACAAGAGGTAGACATAATAACTGTAGTGTATTTTATTTAACACAAAGTATGTATTCATTAGACGGAAGTGTTATTAGAAAGAATGCAAATATATTTATACTATTTGAAATAAATGCAAGAAACTTAAGTGATTTGTTAAGAGATTTATGCGTAAGAAATAAAGATGAATTTAAACAATCGTGTAACAATGCTTGGTCAAAAGATTATGGATTTATCACAATTAATATTGATAAAAAAATTCATGATAGAGTTATCGAACAATTGTTCTCTGACTAGGCTTCGCCTCGAGGGGCTTCGCCCCGACTGAAAGTCGATAGAACATTTGTTTGCCGAGTGATAAAAAATATACAAATATAGTGTTACAATATTTTTTTTTATTTTATATATATATCAAATTTGTCTATCTTAGAAATTAGAAAATTAAAAAGGTGAAGTAGTTATTCCATCAGGTAAAATTTTTCTTTTATCATCAGATGGATCTAATGCTAATTTATGTTCTTCTTTTAAATACATTTTATGTTTCTTTGAATTAAGTCTATAATTACATGCTGTTTTTATTTCATTATTAAATAATGCATTTTTGTAATCTTGAAATGTTATTTGGTTAGCCACTGATGCCTTTGAAATTCCTTTTAATTTTTTATGTGTTTTAATATTATTAGTTGTATCATAACAGTAACATTTAGATTTTAAAAATATAGCTTCTGATATGAAATCTTCATTTCCTAACTCATCTTTTACTTTACATAATTCTGAAGGATGAATAAAATCTTTTATTTTATCTATTTCTTCATCAAGTGAAGAATTATACGGTATTGTTAATTCTAAGAAAACAGAATCGGTATCTGTAAAGTGTAATTTATAGTTTTTGCCATAAGCAGGTGCTAAATAATCATATATAAATCTATACATAAATAGTTTAGCTAATTCTAATATAGGGAATCCTATAAAATTAAACTTATCATGTTTTACGCTGATTCGACGTAAATGTACAGCACATAGTTCATCACTAAATCTAGTAGTTCTTTTATATGTAGGTTTCCTTGTTAAATTTTGAAACCTATCTTTATCATAAACTATTTCAATATTTTGTCTATTACGCACATTTTCTAAAGTCTTACCATAAAATGTATTATTCATTAATTTGAAGAACACGTTTCCAAAATCCTCTTTATTTCTTTTAGCTATTTTACGTTTTTCAATATTGAACTCCATATAATTTTTGAACCATTTAGATTTTTGATAAAATAGTTTTCGATGTATTTTGGTGAGAATCATTCCATGTTCTAAATACCAATCTAGCATTCTTCCTTCAACAACATACTTTCCTTTATTACTTTGTGTTAACATAAGTTTTTTTGTTGGTCTGTATTTTTTAGGAATTAAAGATTTTTGATAATCTGAAAAATCTTCTATATTGGGAATTTTGTTTTCGGGACAGAAAGGAAAATATTTTGTTTTATCTTTTATTTCATCAGGATATACTAAATCAACTTCATATATATAACCATGATTATAATTTCCATCATATGTTTTTTGATAATCTAGAATATTACACCATTCCATCTCACCTGTTGGTAATTCTTGTATCATGCAAGCAGAATATAAGCTATTAAAATCATAATATAACAAATAGTTTTCTCTCATGATTTCATCAACTGCTGCTTGACTATCTTCATTTGATATAAGTCCTTCTATATTTTGATTAAACAATTTTATAAACTGATCACTTTCTTCTGGAGATAAAGGTTTCATTATTCCATAATCATCAGGATTTACTTTTTTATTGTAACACTGTACATAACGATTACCTAAAACTGATGAAACTCCACCTCTAATTCCAGATTCAAAAAATAATAATTTATCATATGTATTTTCTTTATAATGTTTTAAGTTTAACACCAGTATGTTTTAATCCTGCTAACCATGTTAAACCTGGTGTAGAATAACAATAACATGGATCTATTCCGTAATATTCTAAACACATGTCACGAAAGTTTTCAAAAAGATCAGCAAGGATTAATACATCTATCTTAAGATATTTCATTGTATAATCATACATTGTTTTACAATTTAACTCTCTCCAATTTTTTTCAGCTTCTGTATAGTCTTTTTCAGATAATTGTGATTGTTTTAATGTTGATTTAAATTTATTTATTGGAGGAAGTTGTTTTTCTTCCATAATTTTATTCACAGAATTAAAATCTCCAGTTATATATTCATACGGAAATATGCCTTTTAAAGGTTTTAAATTATATTTATTTAATATTTTACATTGTTCAGGTTTCAAAGTTTTTCCCATAACATCTAATGAATAAGGAGTAAAAAATCTAAATGCATCTAAAATTCTAATACAACCTAATTGCATTGAAAAATATTCTTCTTCTTGTTTACATAGTACATTTATTTGTTGTTGTTGTAATTTTTCAGATGAAAATAAATCTTTCATTATTAAATGGAAATCATATTTAGAACCATTGTAGAAATATAAAGAAACAAAGTTATATTTAAATTTATTAGCATTAAGATTACAAGAATTATGTGCTGCACCTCTATATAATCCATTTAGATGATCATGATCTTTTACCTTATCAAGATATCTACCTCTGCCAGTTTTATAATTATTTGTAAAACCTTTTCCACAGTAATAACAATTTGTTTCATTATAAAAATGTTTTCTTTCTTCATCCGTTAATGGCATCATTGGAATATTTGTTTCAAGCAATTGTGAAAAATAATTTTGTAATTCTTCTACTTTCTTTGTAAACATTTCTGAACTATCTTCACCATAGTATTGAAAATATTCTGATTTAAATAATTCAGGATAATTTGAATGAATGTACATTCCCCAACATAATGGTTTTTGTTCAAATAAATATTTTTCTTTACTTTGTTCAGATACACTTTTTTCAGGTGCACTTTTTTTCATCTTTACAAACCGAAGGTTCTAGGGCTTGGCCCGTGCCATTTTCAGAATCGGGCGAAGCCCTAGAACCTTCGGTTCGATTTTGTGTCATATTAACATTATATGCTTCGAAATCACAATATATTGTAAAGGGTACTTTATTTTTCAAATAATGTTTATTATATATTAAATAATCATCTTTAGGAAAAGTATTTTCAACTGCTTCGTTTTGTTGACAATTCTCCAAATGTCTATTCATTTCTTCTTTAGTTCTAAAGCTCGTCATACATTGGAGACAGGGAAAATTAGCATTATCTGAAGTTTTTGTAAATATAGAAACATCTTTACACAATATAAAATGTCCCTGATAATATAATATATTCGCTTGTGCTGATTGTTTTGTTTGTTCTAGTTTTTCAAATTTATCTCTATGTATTTCATGTGTTTCATCAATTTCTTTTGTAAGATTAAATGTATTTCGATGAAAATTTTGATTTAATATTTGTAGCTGTTGTTCATATTCTTTATTATATTGTTCTTTATATTGTTGTTGACATTTTTTAAACATTCATTTATTTTTTGATTGGTTTCATTTTCTTCATTATTTAATTCATTATTGTCTTCATTTCATTTTTGTATCGTTTCTATCTTATTTTGATATTGATGGCCATATTCTTGTACTAATATTTTTGTTTGTTGTTGATAATCTGTTTTACATTTTTGTAAAATTTCATTTAAAGTTTGTAAGTTTTGTTGATATTCTAAAGATAAAGATGAATAATCGGAATCATAATCATAATTATAATTACGTCCTTTATAATTATTATGATTAATCATTATTGGTGATAGTGTTTTTATAATTTCAAATTTTTCAGTACATTATATTTCCTTGGTAAAAAATATTATGATGCATTTAATTTCCTCTATCATTATATACTATTTCTGTTTGACATAAATTTTTATTATTCAAATAAAATTTTTTTGAATCTGAGTAAAATGGAGTAATATTACCAATAGAAACATAATTCACATTTAATTCAAAAACATTTACTTCAATTAAATTTTTATTCTTTTTATGAAACTTTATTAACCTATTATAATCATATGGAAATTCATCTAAGCCATCAGAGAGAACAAATTCATTTATGTATTCTTCTTTATTGTAATGACTTAGTCTTTCTTTATGATATTCTGCAGGATGTAAATGTGCTATAATACTCCACAGAAAACAATAATCATCTTCATTTTTTATGTTGATTATTTGTGGTGAACTGAAAGGCGAAGGAACATAACTACCACCAGTATTATTTTTATATTTATCAATTACTATTTTCTTAGATAGTATTTTAACAAATCTCCAACCAGATTCACGTAACTGGGCTTCAATTATACAATTTTCTAATTTGAGTATCATTTGTTCAAATATGGGTTGTATATCATTTACATTATGAATTTCTTGTGAATTTGTAAAATGTCCTTGTATTATTTCTTCAGGAATTCCATCAGGTCCATTTTTCGTATAAAGTACTTCTACATTCATATAACATTTGAAAGATTTTCTAAATATATTATAAAAGTTTGTTAACACATTATAAAAAGTTTCATCGGTTTCATTATGTTCAACAGATTCTTTAAATAAATATTTTATATCTGTTACGGCTTCATCGGTTCGTTCCGCTTCATTTGTTTTTTTAATTTCGTTTAATTCATCTATTTCGTTAAATTCATCAGTATCGCTAAACAAATATCTTCCATCTGGTACATGTTCATCTTCACTATTAAAAACTTTTTTATATTCCGAAAGTGAATAATCATCAAACATTTTTTTAACTTTTATATCAGTAGGTAATGTTTCTAGATGGTTTATATAATTATTTAATTTTAATATATTTCCTTCATCAACTCGATCTACATTTTGTAAATGCAATTTACTATTTAAATGAGATTGATAACTTCTTTTTGTTTGCAACTTTTTTTTACATAAGTTACAATAAAACTTGGTATTTTCCATTTTTTTATTTTTTAAAGAAAAAATTTGTGTTTTAATTTTAGATATAAACATTCTAATATCAAGGTCTTGAGAGTTATTTTATATTATTATATATTTCACGTTCCTAAGTTATTTTATTTTCTTTATCACATTAAGTTTTATCATATTAAGTTTTATCATATAATATTTTATCACATTAAGTTTTATCACATTAAGTTTTATCATATTAAGTTTTATCATATTAAGTTTTATCATATTAAGTTTTATCATATTAAGTTTTATCACATTAAGTTTTATCATATCAAGTTTTATCATATAACGTTTTATCAAAAGATAATTTAAATTTATTTTCACTAACTATTGATTCTTCATCATCATCAATTGATTCTTCATCATCATCATCATAAATTGATTCTTCAACATCATAAATTACACTTTTTGGTATAGGATGCCATTCCCTGATAGGATACCATTCTCTTATTGGAATATCTAATTCTAAATTATATTTATTATTTGATAATAATATAATAGAGAAAAATATTGGTCTTTGATCTCTTTTGGAAAATTTAATAACACCACCATAATCTGAATCATTTTTAGTTTTTATTAAAGATGATAAAATTTTAAATTGATTAGATGTAAATCCTAATTTAAATTTTGTAGACCCGACACATAGTTGTCTAACAGTATCTTCAACTATTCCATCATTATTATTTTCAATTGTAAGAAAATGAAATTTAGATAAATTTTGATTAAATATAGTATTAATATCATGTTGAGATATAAATTTTTCTTCACTAAAATTTTTATAATTGCTAATATTTTTATAATCTTTTTTACCATTTACACCTTTTTCAGATGTTTCAGAATCATCATTTATATTATTATCATTATTATTATTATAAGATTCTTTAAGATCGGGCAAAGCCCTAGAACCTTCGGTTCGGTTATTATGATTATGATTATGGTCATTGTTAATAGTATAAGGTGTAGTCCACATATAAATTTTCTCTTGTTGAGCTAAACCATTTATATAAGATTTCAATAAATTAATATTTAAGTTTGAATATAATCCTATATAAGTATCATCATCATATCTTTACGGCATTTCTAATGTTTCTTGTTTATAAATTGTATCTCTATAATAAACTTGGCATAATAATTCTTCATTATGTTTTTTACTCTCTATATGAATGTTATATTGATTTTTTTCATCAACAAATAATCTAATTTTTTCTTTGGAAAAATATTTTAATTTTTTAACTAATTCTCTAATATTGATATAATTAATAATTTTAGTTTCTATCCAATCAGTATTACTAATCGGCAAAACTGCGCTAATAAATCCGTAAACATTATTATGTCCTTTTATAACCATATTTTCTTTATTTAATTCTACATAAGCTACATCATTATATTTACTTACAATATCCATAAATTTTATAAATGGATCACCTGGAAAAATACAATAGTTGGTTTCTATAGAAGGTAAACCTTTAGTCTGTTCTCTAAATATTTCGGCTTGTAATTCAAATAAAATATTTACATCTATACATGGATTATTATTATTATCAAAACATTTATTTTCAAATCCCGTTGATCTCGTCGAATAAGAAGAACAGGATGATGCGGACGAATATAATTTTTTTAGATTTCCTTTTTCCATTTTTTTATTTTTATTAGAAAAAATTTTATTTTAAAAATTTTATTTTATTTTATTTTAAAATTTTTTATTTAAAAAAATTACTTTTTTATTGTTTTAAAAATGATGTTACCAAATGTTGGTGGAGGTGCATATATCCCGAATAATCGTGAATTAGAAATAGAAAATTATATCATGAAAACTGGAGACGTTTTATCTGGTCCATTGCATCTTTCTATTCTTCCGCAACAAAATACAGAGTTAACAAATAAACAATATGTTGATACACAAATCAATGACTTAAAAGAAAAATATATAAACGATGTTTTGGTTCCACTGATGAATGAATTAAAGTTGCTTAAACTTAATGACAAATCATTGAACGAAGAATTATTAAAACTTGATAAAAAGGATAGAGAGCTAGAAGCAGATATAGCAAAACTTTTTAAAAAGATTTCTGAACAATCAAAAATTTTAATATTACTTTCTTTAAATTTAAAATCTGTAATTAAAAATAAACATCAGATAAAATTATTGAAAGAACAATTAGAAGATGAAATAGAAAAACTACCTGAAAGAATTAAAAAAAATTTAAAGCAGTTACAAGCTACATTCCAAAAAAGTGTTGATGAATTAAGTTCTAAAATTACTCAACAAATGAAAAAGATGAATAGAATAATAAATGAAGTAAACTCACTTAATCAAAAAGTTGATAAAATGAAAACTCTTAAAATCAATTTAGAAAATGAATTAAAGAAAATTTACAAGAAAACTCTAAAGAAAATAAAGAAAAGTTAGATTCTGTTCAAAGACAATTAGATGTTCTTAAAATTAAGTTAAATGCTCTTAAAGCGGCGTTGAAGATGAATCAGGAGAAAATGCAAGTTAATAGAAAAGAAATTAAAGTACATCACACGCTACTGGACGCAATAGATAAAGAGCAACGGAAAATTAATAAAGTTATCACGAAGTTGTTGGACATTCACACACGTAAATCTTAATCGGACCAAAGGTCCTCAGGTTGCTAGCCTATAGAACTTTGTTCAGAGGCTTTAGCCGATCGGACCAAAGGTCCTCAGGTTACTAACCAATCGTAAATATTTTTCCCAAAAGTCAAATTTATTCCTAAAAAATGCCTATAATTTATAAACACAATCTTAAACATTTTGCTTCAAATCAAAGAATTGCTCATGAACCACGTATGAATCCTGTTTATCATTATGATAATAGAGAAACAGTTCACACGGAAGGAGCTGGCATCTTTTCTGGTATTGGAAGTATCGTTAACTTAATTAAAAATAATAAAGATTTGATTACATCTGCAAAAGGAGCAGCTGCTATAGGTAGTACAGCTAGTGCAATATCAAATGCTGTTAAGTCTCAAAACGAATTAAAACAACCAGAAGCTATTCGTAAACTTAGGAATGATTCTGAAGAACTAAAAAATTAAAAAAACTTTCAGAGGAAACAAAAAACAAAATTGCTAACATAGCTGTGGGGGGAACCTTGAGGAGCGGAGCTCCGTCTGATAGTAAACATAAGAAGAAATCAGGCTTAGCCATAAAACGTTCAATTGAAGAAATAAGAGGTAATGGTCTAGCAAAATTCTAAAATATATTTTTTAGTAAAATTTTTTTAGTAAAATTTTTTTAGCAAAATTTTTTTAGTAAAATTTTTTATGTGTGTGAGAAAAAACAAAAAGTCAAATTATTTCTTATAAAAATGTCTTCGCTAATTGAAAATAAATTTGAATTACATAAACCACCAGGTGTTAGTTATAATCAAAAAAAGAATGACTATATAAGAATTGCTATGAATCCCGGATCTTCTAGTAGAGTGAATACTGGAGGTGATTTAATTTTTGAAGTTGATAATCAGCAGAGTTATTTATATTAATCTGATTCATTTTTACACTGAATATTCTTTATATAGTGATGCCAATTTTACAACACCATTACCAGATACCGATAATATTGCACTAGAGAATAATTTCTTTCCAAGATTATTTACACAAATGCGTTTAGATGTTGCAACTCAAAATATAGAAACAATAAGTGATTCTCCAGGTGCAATTGATACAATGCTTAGATTTGTAACAATTGGTGAAAATAATAAAAAGTATGAAATCGAAGGTTGGTTTCCTGATACTATTGATGGTATAATTGTTGATGATTTAACTCACGCTGGAACAGATGCCGCAGGAATTGCGAAAGATGTAGAAAATATTGCAAAACATTTAAATAAAACAAACAATAGTGCATATAAAGAAAGACGTGAATTTAACAAGAAAAGTAAACAGACAGTAAATTGGTCATTGTCTCCATTATTCGGATATTTAGATTATGATAAAATATCATGTCAATGAAAATTTAAATTAATAATTCATCGTACAGCAAATAATGAATTAATCTTTTTTGGTAAGACTGGAAAAAAAGCATATTTAAAAATTGATAGACTTGAATGGTGGATTAAGCATATTACTCCTAGTTTAGAGATTGAAACAGCTATTGCAAAAAGATTAAATACTAACAAACCAATTCCAGTAAGTTTTATGAAGCGTACTGCTAGTTCAGTAACTTCTTCCGAACAAAGATTTAACTGGCATTTTACTAGAACTTCGAATACTCCAAGATATTTATTACTAGCTTTTCAAAGAAATAATTCTCCAAGTTTTGATAAGAAGAACAATCTTTTTCATATTAATACAATTCGAAGTTTACAAGTTTCATTAAATCAAACCCGATATCCAATTGATCCATTAAGATTCGATGATACCAATAATCAATTTATGGAAGGATATGATTCTTATCGAAATCTTTGTATAGAATTTGGAGTTGAACCACAATTAACTCCTGGAGATTGGAGACATTTATATCCTGTTTTCTGTTTCGATTTAAGTGCACAATCTGAAGATATTATCAAGACTGGTTGTGATGTAACAATTAATATTGAAAAGAAAGATTCCACAACTTCATTGATGGCTTATGGTTTATTGCTAGAAGATGTAAAATATTCTATTGAAATTCTTAATGGAAGGATGGCAAGGATTAATTTTTTTTGATAACTTAAAATTTTGACAACTAGAATAGATTAAAAATTTTTGATAACTTAAAATTTTTTCATAACTAGAATAGATTAAAAATTCTTAACTTAAAATTTTTCATAACTAGAATAGATTAAAAAAATTCTTAGATTAAAATTTATTCATAACTAGAATAGATTAAAATTTTTGATAACTTAAAATTTTTTTATTAAAAATGTCGCAAGCGAAAAGTAATAATAATAAAACTGTTGAATTAAAATTACGTAATATTGTTGACAAAAATACCCCTAAAACTATTACGATTAACAAAAAAAAGTATTACATAAGTAAACCAATGATAGAGAATATTCAATTACAAGAAAAGAATGGCGGGATTCTCCCATTAATTCCACTAATAATAGGTGGCATAGCAGCTGCAGGAAGTGTTGCAGGTGGGACAGCTGGTATTGTCCAAGCAGTAAATAAAAATAAATCAGAGAAGGCAGCATTAGAAGAACAAAAACGTCATAATAGAGAGTTAGAGAAAGTTGCTAGGGGTGACGGAATAGTAGATAATTGTATTAGTAAATTAAAATTAGTTGAAGGAAAACGAGTTCTTAAAAATATTCTCCACAATGTTGATGATTTAATTGAAATTAAAGAAACTAAAGATGGTTCTGGAATATATCTAAGTCCCAGTATGATAAGGTAATAACCTCAGCACCTTTGGTCCGATCGGCTAAAGCCTCAGAACCTTTGGTTCGATTAGGTAAAACATTTATTTTATCTTTTAAAATGAATTCTACAAATTTCGAAAATTTAATTAAATTAAAAATTGCTAATTTAGATTTATTAAATTATCTATTAAACAAAAATGAAAACTCAAATTGTAAAATTTACGAAGTAAACGCCATACAAAAAACATTAGAAAACTTTCCTGGATTTATTTGGAGTAAATATTCGAAAGAAAAACATCTTCCTGGACATTCATATACCGGTCCAGGAACTCGATTAGATATAAGACTATATGAGAATATTAATCCAAAACCAGGTGAAGAACCAATAAATAGAGTAGATGCCGCAGCTTATAGGCATGATTTAGCTTATCGAAATCATGATCTAAGTTCTCGACATGCAGCTGATAAGAAGATGATTCAAGAATTAGATAGTATTCAAAATCCTACATTTGGAGAGAAAATTGAAAGAATGTTTGTTAACAAAGCTTTACAAGCTAAAATATTATTCGGTCAGGGTTTAAATGAAACGACAGCGAAGCTGTCTGAGAGCAACGCTCGAACCTACGCGTCCGAAATTCATAGGGAATACAGAAAGCCGAAATATCTATTGAAAGTAAAAGTATTTAATAAAGATGATATTTGGAGTGCTGATCTAATAAATATGCCGAATGAAGGATGGTTTAAGTACGCATTGACCGTTATAGATTTATATACACGATACGCTTGGGTAAAGCCTTTAAAAAATAAAAGTGGTCTATCAGTTAAATATGCGTTTGAAGAAATCTTTAAAGAAAGTAAGAGAAAGCCAAAAAAATTGTTTGTAGATAAAGGGTCGGAATTTTATAACGGAAATGTAAAGCCACTATTTGAAACTGTTTATTGAACTGAAAATGCAGGGAAGGCTGTAGTAATTGAGCGATTCAATAGATCATTAAAAAATAAAATTTTCAAAAAATTTACTCAGCAAGGAAATCAGAAATGGTTGAAGATATTACCAGGAGTTGTAGAAGAGTACAATAATAAAGTTCATTCTGGTATTGAAGAAACCCCAAAGAATGCTTCTGACGACCCTGATTTGATAAGAAAAAAAATATTCGAGAATAATTATTCGAATGAGAGTAATCCGAATTTGCAGAAACTTAAGCCGAAATTTAAAATTGGTGATAGAGTTAGAATATTTAAGTATAAGAATAAATTTGAAAAGGGCTTCGTCGGATACTGGACGAAAGAGATATTTGAAGTTTGTAAAATAAATCAAACTTATCCGATTACTTACGAAATCAAAGATTTAGATGATGAAATTATCAGAGGCCGATTTTATCAAAATGAATTACAACGAAGCGAGCTTTAATTATCATTATCATTATTATTATTGGAACTAACGTTTCGGGAATGAAATTCCCTTGTTCAATTCTAACATAATATCTAGAAATGGTACTCCTTTTTGTAATTTAAATAAAACATAAAGACATAATTGACCACAATAAGTAGTTCCCGGTTTTTGAATTTGAAATGTATTATAAATTCCATTGCCAAGTAATTTTTTGACTTCGTTTGTAGGAGGTAATCCATAAGAGTCGAACCAATAGTTCTCAGCCTCTGGGCGGACGAAATAGTAATTATCTCGATTTTTATTAAAGATACCTGCAGACCAATGTACTCCTTTTTGGTCTGACGTATGAAGATTTGTTATGAAATTTATAGTTATTGTTGGCTTATTTTTTAGGAATTGTAATTCGTCTCTCATTAGAACATGAAAATTCTTTATTCCCAATTGATTTGCGATTTTCTTTAAATCGAAATTTGTAGTTGTTTGCGTTCCATATAATTTCAAAAACTCATTTATGTTGCTCATTTTATAATAAAAAAATTTCTTAAGGGACCCCTAGAAGTCAGAAGGGAGGGGGGATATTGATTTAAAACTGCTCCATAATGATGACTTTCCTTACTACTTATTCGATTTTGAAATGATTTAATTTAATCTAAATTAAAACGTTACATTGTTACATTTTATTAGTAGAGTTAGTGTTTCGTACATCTTTTATCAATAGTAATTCATTTCTCATCAATATGTGAAAATTCTTTATTCCCAATTGATTAGCAATCTCATTTAAATCGAAATTTGACGTGGTTTGTTTGCCGTATATTTTTAGGAAGACTCAAATGTTACTCATTTTAAATGAAATATAATCTATTTCAGAAATTTCTCAAAAGAATTGACGTGTAGCAGCTGCTAAATTGTGTCAGCTGATACGAGTGAAGGAAATCACAGACAATAGCGCATGATGCGGGTTGTGAAATCTCATTCACACTATGAGAACAAAAGAACAAATACAATCTAAACACAATAGACATATGAGAGAGAAGAGAAATGAATGAGCATTTCTCTTCATTTTGGTTTCCATAACAATCATTCATGCGTCATTATTTTGAATGGAAAAATACACCGACTCTCGAACCATGTCGGCACTTTTATCGGCAGCCATGTCGACAAACTTTCTGACACATTTTCCGGCTCCCAGAATGGTGTTAATTTCCATTAGCTTTCAAGGTCATTCTATTAAAAGCATACGGGAATTATTCTCATTGAAGACAAGCAATTGTTTAAAAGAATGCATGTCATTGTGAATACAATATTCCTGTAACAGACAGGATCGAGAGAGAGAGAGAAAGAAAGAAAGAAAGAAGTCACGCTGCTCCGTGAAAGTTTAATTGAGATAACGAAGGATATATTCTTGCGGTTTCTTCCACTTTTGTTTCTTCCATTTTTAAAGAAATATTTTTAGTCACATGTTATATTTTAAAAACCTGAAAAATGGATTTAAAAGACGTTTTTAAAAATACCATTTTTCTGATTTTTTCGGTGTCCTGGAACGGTCATGATTTTCAAGGTAAAAATTGTAATTCTCAAATTTGAGATTCTTAACTTTTATGATTTTCGGTGTCCTGGAACGGTCATGATTTTCAAGGTAAAAATTGTAATTCACAAATTTGAGATTCTTAACTTTTATGATTTTCGGTGTCCTGGAACGGTCATGATTTTAAGGGTGAAAATTGTAATTCTCAAATTTGAGATTTTGAAAAATTTGAAAATTGGGTATTTTTAAAAACGCCTAAATTTGTGAATTTAGGTCTTCATAACCTGAAAAATGACCAAAATTCATGAATTTAGACCATTTAAAAAGTACCATTTTTTTGAAAAATCGGTATCTTTAAAAACGACTAAATTCATGAATTTAGGTCTTAAAAACCTGAAAAAGGGTCTAAATTCATGAATTTATGTCGTTTTTAAAGATACTATTTTTTTGAATTTGATGGTGTCCTGGAACGGTCTTTTGCCCATTACTAATATGATGTTACAATTCTGCTATAATATATGCTGCTAGAATTCTACTGCTCGCATTAGTAGGCCTTTGAAAATTTGGCAGAGCTGCGAAAAAATGGAAAATCTCTGGCCCGACCACTGGCTTAAAGCCCATTCCTTTGCATTTTGACATTCTATGTAGGCTAGTTCAGAGTATCTAGATTTCTACGTAGTGTGTTGCACTAAAGAGGATGAATGTTATGCTGATAGTAATAAAAGCATTCATTGTACAACGTTGCAAACCTTTAACTACTAAACTTGGTTAAATTATTGCATGAGGATACTAGTAGTTCATGAAGCAAACTAGAAAAAAGTTGAAAGCGATGGTCCGATTATTGAATTGTTTATTAAACACTCCTGCTCAAAATATATTCCATCACCCAAGGCTTTCTTCACATTATAACATAATCATAAATTTAGTAGGCGAGAGGACCTGCAATATTGGCTCTCCATCGTGTTACAATTGTCAGTAGTCATGCTATAGAAAACAATTTCTATGCGATTCTTCCACGCAGACGATTTGGTAGGTATGTCAAATAATAGTCAGATAAATTGATAGATAAGAAACTACAAACACCCTGTTTAGAGACATTCATTTGACTTTCATTTCTCAAATCCGTTTCAGTGAAACAAACAGCGGTAAAGCGTGCTCCAAACACCATTTGGGCATCTGTTCTGGCGGACTCAGTCCTGGATGATGCCATGAACTCTCAGATGCACATGCACCGGTCTGACCGGTCTGTGGAGGCGTACGCCTATCCGAGCAGAGAAAGTCGTGGACGAAGGGCTGATGGGAGTGGAGGAGAGAGGAGAAGAAAGGAAGTGTTGGAAGAAGGAGAAATCAGCAGCGATGATGAGGAGCCCGGTGAACGAGGTGAAGAGGAATATTCACACAGCGATTCTCTCAGTATTGATAATAACGTTGACCCAGGGGAGTTCGAAAGAGAAGGTGAACGTGGACGCTATGATATGGATGAGATAGAGGATATGGATACTAAGTAAGTGAATTTCATCCATGGATTATTTATCGACTTCAGAAATTTCAAAATAATTTCAGATCTTGCTGTAAAACCACACATTTGCGTGACCTAATTTATTTCTAGCTCAATTGCTCTGTTCCTTGTAAACCACATTGAAGTATGGTTATGTTAAACTTCGTTTGTTAAAAGTCTTAATGTTCAGGGCTGCCACTCTTCCGGTTTTTTTAGAATGAACTAAGTAGTGAGAAAATGTTCTGCCACAAATAATTTGGATTTAGAACAATTTAAATTTTGAAAGGGGCCTTCAAAATTGTGAAATGGCCCTTTTGAGACTGCGAAGGGGCCCTTTTGAGATTGTGAAGGGGCCTTTTGAGACTGCGAAGGGACCCCTTCAAGATCGTGAGGGGCCCTTTAAGATCGTGAGGAGCCCTTTTGATATTGTGAAGGGGCCCTTTTGAGAGTGCGAAGGGGCCCATTTAAGATTGTGAGGGGCCCTTTTGATATTGTGAAGGGGATCCTTTAAGATAGTGAGGATGCCCTTTTGAGATTGTGAACAAGACCGTTGAAGATCGTGAGGGCCCTCATGAGATGGTAAGGGGCTTAGAGTATTGAGACCGGCACCGTTAAAGATAAGAGCATGTGCGGCCTTTTTAGATTATATAGGGCTCTTTAAAATTATGAACTGGGCTATGCAGATTGTTGGGGGACCTTGAAGACCCTGCAATTTTTAAGGGTGATCAAATTGAAAGCTGATGCTTTCTAAAGATCCGCTTGACTCTTCAGCAGTCAGTGATCCTTTCGTCAATCCTGAAGAAACAGGACGAAGCGCAAGTAAATTAGGTTCTGAAATAAGAAGTAAATTTAGGTGGGAATGTTTGACGAGAAAGTTGTAATACGTAATCATGGAGTCTATTATGAATAGAGTTCTGATCGCTTTGATGCTCTCCAAAACGTGTCATTTAAGAAGCGTGCCAGAAAAATATGAACGAAAAATTTAATAAAAAGTTTCGGGAACACAAGGGAGTGACGAAAGAATATTTTGTACGATCACTTGTTGCAAAAGCGGCTAAATTTATCGAAGACACCAGCGAAAATTTAAATCTCGCAAACAACTGCAGAAGTGATAAGGATTTCTTTTCGTGTCGATTTTGCGTTTCGTGTACTTTTCGTGTAGAAATTCTGCATACCGGTACATTCAAAAATTCTCTCTGATTCTGAAACTACGTCTCCAATTCAAATGAAATGGATTGTAAGGAAAAAGTACAGATTCACTTGTAGGCTCCATGTACAATTTCATGGTGATTGGCCAAGTCGATTCTATGGCAAAACAATTCCATTTGTTCTACTGAGTATATATTATTACTCATACAGTATGAAGCTCATTATAAACGCCAAGAAATTTTGATTCACAAAAACCTCCCTCATCAAGACATTTTGAAATAACATGGAGCTGAGAAAAGTTGTAGGCCTAATTCCTGTTTGATAATGTAATGCCGAGAAAGTGCTTTATACATTCCAGGTTTCGCCTGCATTAAATACATCAAAAATTCTACTAGTTATACTATCAAAAGGCTGGAGGTTTCGCGTGCAGGGCTTTGAAAATATCAAAATTCTACTAGGGTCGGTGCGGGTAATATGGGACACTTAACGAATATCTTGGAAAAAAGATACTTCCTGCAAATATCTTGGAATAATGAAGGTGGTTACTTATTGATGTGATCATTAGCTGCAAACACAAAATTTAAGCGAAATCGGGTGCATACTTCCGCTTGTATGATTAAAACACAAGTGATATACGAATTTTTGTAGGTCAAAAATAGGGCTGATGCAAAATTTAGATTTCAGTAAAGCTATTATTATATCATCAAGCGAGGACGCGAAGATTATTATATCACGCGAAGAATAAAAGTCGCAAAAGCTTTGGTCAGCCGGTTCTATTTTGCGAGGACAATAGCAAAAACGCGACATGAAGGACCGAGTCGGCCCCGGTAGAATGCATAATTATGTAAATTATGTCATAATTCATCTCTATAACAAGCAATGCAAGTAAGTAATTCTGATACTTGTGATCACTGCAATATGATTGACAGAATTTTTGGAACTTCAATAATATATGAAATGACACTGCGTCAATTGACGCAGCTCGGCGTTCTCGCTATTTCAAAATCCTTTTCCTCAAATTATGTGGTATTTGATCAATCTTCATCATTTTGCAACTTAATAAAAAACATCGATAAAATCGGCAGAAACGTGAACCGAAGTTGAAACATGGTTTAAAGTGCACAATGCATATGTTTATCGAATTGCACTGAACACCCCTCGCCCACTCGCATAAATGTGGTGTAAGTGGAAAACTTCCATTGTTTAATTATTGAAATCATTTGCTCAGCAAAATTGGTGAATTCAGAAGTGCTCTTCAAGATTTTTTTGCATCGACTTTGTTGGGAGTAGTCCTAATCATCTGCAATTCTATTGAACATGTTTGCTTTTAGCCGACATTATTATCGACATAACATATACCGGTAAGATGAAGTTGTTTTGTTGAATTTGTTGCTAACATTCTGTTTTCTGGAATGGTTGGTAGAATTGAATGACTAATGATTGATGTTCAATCGTGGTGAAAATTGCGTGCGGATTTTGGACTTCGTGAACTCAAAGTTCCTATCGTCAAAGTAACTCATCGAGGAAATATTCAAATGGGCTTGTCTTAATGCAAATTTGGTGTCTGAGCATAGTCTGGTCATAGTTTCATTCTTCTATTTACATGCATTTTTAGAAAATATCCAGAGTTCCGATACTCTCCTGTTCCTGCGTGATGGTAATGAATGGGTGGAGATGTGAATCAGTAAATTAATGGGAAGGCTGCTGGAATAGTGCTTTAATATCTGCCCTAATTTTGGAAATTGAATAATTTCGGACTTTTGACTGCACTTCATTTGACAGAAACTTAATCCTACAAATTAGCTGTAGCTTATTGTGAGCTGATATTGTTGTCCTATTTGAAAAAATGTGTCCCTTTGGAAACTTCAAAGATAAATATTGTGACAGCCATGATGGGAGCAACGTTGTTTGATATTGACCTCGTATGATGCAGACAAGAAAATCTGGACGGAAGGTTGGTAATAGATATCGGCACTTTCACAGAATGTGGGTCCCTCGAATGAAAGCAGTGAAATCTATGTGTATAGACATGCTTTCACAAAAAAACGTTGGAAGGAAATAAAGTAAAGCTGCTCATGTGTAACACCTCGACGTTGCCGCCACATAGCACAACTATGCTCAGTTTCACGTTGATAATGACTCGTTCACACGCTGCAAATTTCATAATAAAAGCAAAAGATACGACGACGCGACGATATGCTGTGAGGACAATAGACTTTCTCTAGAACTCGGTCAAAAACTAAACCCAATAGTGCTATGTCTATGAAATCAGTCGATTCATTCGTCGCGTGCGTCTGCAGATTTCAATCTTGAGGGGCCCAGATCATGTGGAAGTGCCATAGACATCAATCTCTTGCTGCATGAGGCTCAAAAGACTAAGGACATGAAGACATAGGCCTATGTTATAAAGCGAAAATGACAACAAGATAATACAAAATCGATTGAAATAATGAAGTATGCAACATATTGTAATTAAAATTGAAATGAATGATAATGAATTAAAAATGAAGTCAAGTCAATAGTAAAGAAGAATAATGAAAATATGTAATTAAAAAAGTAATTCTTCCCATTCAAACAGTGATTATTGACGGAAGAGATTCTTCTCGACCAAACAAGTTAGACTTAGTTACAAGAGCCGCTATAATAAGGGAATTAGTGACTTAACCTGTTTCATTTTGCAAAAAAGGTGAGCACACAAGTGCAGATCTGCTGTGTTCATTCTCTTTATTTGTAGTTTGCATGTTTTCTCCATGCAGAAACACATTTTCTACAATCAATTTGCCTTCATGAAACTGTGATATCACATGGGATTCCTAAATGAGAACATCACAATCGATATTTCTTCGTGATTATGTACAGGATGTCTGCATTCTGACATTCACTGATCGGTGTAAGTCAATAAATTTGAATTGAAGATACTGAGCTATTCCGTGTGACAGTTTATCGTCATCTGAGAAACTGATGGAGGGTAGCAAGCCAGAGACGCTTGCAGTTCCCGCAATTATTTAGACGAATGCTGATTTTATCATCCTGCATGTATTTTCATAGTTGAGTCTAAGTGAAACGTTTGTAATCATGCTAGTGCTGCGATCATTTGTGGATAAATTTGCGGTCAAGTCTCACTTCCATGCTACTGTTATGTAATATATAAGTACTTATAAACCCGCTGAAAAATTCGCCCGATTTTTCACCGGAATTTTTTTCATTTCATCTGATTTTTCTCATATCTCAACAATAGTAGAAAAATCGGGTGAAACCCCGAGAACGTAACCAATTCGGGTTGAAACCAACCTGAATTTAAAACCGATTCTCAAACCGAATTTTGGACCGAATGATGTTTCTTTCGACCGAATTTTGAACCGATTCTCAAACCAAATTTTTGACTGAATATACTTTCTTTCGGCCGAATTTTAACCGATTCTGAAACCGAATTTTGGACCGAATATCTTTCTTTCGACCGAATTTAAACCGATTCTCAAACCAAATTTTTGACCGAATATACTTTCTTTCGGCCGAATTTTAACCGATTCTGAAACCGAATTTTGGACCGAAAATCTTTCTTTCGGCCGAATTTTGACCCGAATATTTTTCCTTTTCGCACGAATGTTAATCGATTTTTGAATTGAATGTTCACTCGAATTCCACCGAAACGATCCAGCGGGAATCCGGTATACACAATGAATTTCCTATCAAGTTATATTAATCCCACAATGAAAAAATATAAATTTGACTTCATTTTTCGACAAAAATTTGTTAAGCCAAGTGATGCTGGAAAATTCATTGATGATTACAAAAAAGATGCTCATTACATGTCATACATGATTTTATGATTTAAATGTATTTCAACCAATGAATGGAAAAAGACGAATAATGAAATATTTCTATCGTTGTGATCAGGTGAACCCGGTTAGTATTCATGACGTACCCCAAAACCGACTTTCAATTTCAAAAATGCATGATTTCAATTTCACTGCTAGCTGTATCAAAAAGGTTCGATTAAAAGTGACAAGTGATGCAATCTGCACAACACGTCAGCATGTTCACAAAATTACTTGTTCTGCACCTTAACTTGATGGAAAATGATCGATTGAAAAGCGTCATTTTATGCAAGTGCGCCAGGTAAGTCAAAAATTGTCCGCACTTTTATTTAACATCCACATAAAAAAACTGCTCAACAACCTAAATAAGAGTTTCTGAATAGAGGTATGGTAAGTTTGATACCAGCAGTTGTCATGATTGGCATTGGCACATTAAATTATGTAAGAATTAAGAGAAACGAAATGATTGCGGATAATTTTTGACTTACCCTTGTACATTTCACTACATAACATGGTTTCCACAAAATTACTTGTTCTGCACCAAAACTTGATGGAAATCGATCGGTTGAGATGCGCTATTTTATGCAACTACATTACACTACATCACATCTTCCGTTTCTAAGATTGTTGCTGATGTCTTATTCTTGCGCTGTACTATTAAAGTCTCTCGGCATCGAGCATACGCTCGCTGCCATTCAACTGTATCTACAGATAACTGCATTTTCCTGCAGTAGGCCTCCATCAGACCAAATTTCTGGTGGTTGGCAGTTGTAATTTCTTCCTGAAAATGTGGTATCCATTAATTCATCTGAATCAAAAAAGGCACGGATGAGAGCACGCATCAAGGCAGACTTTACTCTTGCCCGCTTTTTGTCGATATTGCTCTGTGCTGAAGTCCCTTCAATCTGGGAATTCTCAATTTCATCCATGGATTTGTAAGCACAAAGTCGAAATAACAAATCGTCCTTAGCACTTTTAGAAATCATCACCCTTTTAAATGAATCATCCAATGGCACTAAGTGGTCCATTTGATTGTCATTTTCTAACGAAGACATGTCGTTCAGCTTCATATTTTCCTTGTCAGTCAACCTCGCATTGGCGATAACATAATCAGTAAAGCCGCAACATCCGCCGGATTCGATGAATCCAATACTGCTTTCAGTTCAGCGAGATTTTCTATGGACTTGCACACCATAGTTTGTACCAATGTGAATTTATCTTCTTTTCTCTTTTCTGTTGTTTTCATTTCCGACAATTCGTTTTGTAGTGTCAAATTTCTTGAAAGAGTATCACGTAGCTCTGTTCCTGAAAAATAGAACTATCAGTTATAGTCGAATCACCAAAAGTCGTCACACACATGCAGTTTTCAAATCCAGTAATCGAATAATTATGTTACTTTAAGTTATCTTTATAAGATTCGGACTTTGGAGTGTCTCTAAATGCACAGTCCGAGAGCACAAATTTGTGTTACAGAATAGCATATAACTTGTAGATTTAAATGTCCAAAAATAGACTATTTAGACCAGATTGAAGCAGTGAGCTCTATTCTACAGTCGGATATATGTATAATCGTATAGATAGACATTTTACTTGGTAAGTACATAAATGTAAGCTAATTCAGTAGCTTACTTTGAAAAATCAACACTAGATTCTAGGATTTGAACAGAAGTACCTTTCGATCCACTTACGAAGAGAATCCGTCATTTTCTTCTGGTTTTGAAGCTCTATTGTCAAATGCTGGCATGATGTACAGCTACGAGGTAATGAAATTGTCTCCGGTCGTGCACACAATGAAACAGATGCATTTGCTTCCTTTTTATTTGGAAATGGTCCTTTGAGGATTGTGGCGTCGTAACGACGACCTGTTGATCGATTTTGTGCCAAAACAATGCTAACAGAAACACCAATACACGGTTCGTCCAAACTGGAATCTAATCCGACTATGTTTTGGTACTCATTTATTACACCACACTTCCCCCTTCCACATATTGGGTAATCCACCAAATACTTTTCTTTTTATCAGAAGGAGCATAAGGTTTGGTACATTGGCTTGTACAAGAATCGTCGATGGGTAACTCGACAACATCCTCATCATCAGTGCGGGCCTTGCTCAATTTCAGTGTCTTATCATTTGGAAACTTTCGCTTGGAAGGAATCATTGTGGTCTGAAAGAAAATATACTGAATTTCACACGCATTTTTGATGATGTCATAATACTAATACTACATTTATGAGGAGTGAATGAATGAATGAATTTCGAATTTATTTAATGTGGCATTGCGCCAAAAGTTTCAAGACCACAGTACACTTGATAAAAGCAAGATAAATTATGAAACAAAATGCCAGCGTCAGAAAATACTAGCTAAGTAAAAGCCCTTGGCTGCTGTTTTGAAGGTCTCAATGGAAGTTAACTCTTGAGTTGTTGATGGCAGTTTGTTCCAGGCACGACGACATGCTGCGGAGGAAAAAAGCCGATTTGTGGTATGTAGTCGAACTCCTGGGGCAGCAAGAGTAGACGAGTTTGCAGATCACAGATCCGAGCGTCTCGGAATGTCAGCGACTCTAAGTACGTATTGATGAAGGTATGGAGGTTCAAGACATCGAAGGCATTTACATACCATGATAACCAAACGAAGATCGATTCGAAGGCGAATTGGATTTTTGACCACACTTTCAGGCCAAACTTTTGCGTGCTCTTAGTCCTTAATGGTCGTTCAATAATAAGGCAATCGCCTATGGAGGGAGGAGGGTTGACAAAGTAGTTTTCAACCATTACGCTAAGAAATTATGGGAAACTGAGTTCAAAATTCTAAATAGGCCTAAATGATTTCGCAATTTTCTAACGACCCTTCTTGTCTTCAAAACTGTTTTCGACTCACGCGAGAGATGGCTTTTAAAAAGGCCAGTTACAAAGCCGTGGCACAGAGAACCCCTCTATCACAGATGAGTTTCCTCAGAACAATTGAAGGAGGACAACTAACATAAAATCATTTGCAAAAACGGGCATAATTTGTACTTGACAATCATACGCACGCCTCAAACAAACGGACAAACTGACTAACGAGGAATTCACACGCGCACTCGTGATACATCAGAAACACTTGGGAACATTTGAAACTATTGAAAACATCACAAGATTGATGGAATAAGAGACATTACAATTAAGAGAAAACATAATCGTTGAACCTATAAATTTGCTTCAATAAGTGGTAGCTTGCTTCAAGGATAGGAAGTCAACTCGTTGAAGGAAGTTAAATCGTGGAAGTTAACTAGCTTTCGTTCTGAATTATGCATTCCGATCGGCCAATATCTGGTATTGTAATACTGGTCCTACAAAGCTATATCTGAAGACAATGAGACAGTCTTCTCAATGAAAAGCGAATTTTGATAACAATTTAATGTACGTCTACATCACGATTAATATAATAATTAAAACTTGCTATGTTTACATATTTTAATAACAGCTTTATAGTGTTTTGCAGGCTTTTCTTTTAGAATGATGTGTAAGCCTACTGGCTCTATTCATACATGAGTTTTCTCCTTTTAGCCATATTAACAAAAGAACAAAATACAATTGAAACAAGAACAATTATACTTACCAAATGACTCTGAAGGCAAAACGATGTCGACAGATACCAGGATATTTCAAATAGCGTCTTTATAAATGGCTTTCCGAAAGAACAGAGGATTGCAATGCGATTCATATGCGTTGTTGAATGAGAATAACACAGATTGAGAGACGAAAACCTTAAAGGGGGTTAACTTACATAGATCATTTTTCATACAAAAGCTGTTAAATCATCAAAAAATATTTTGAAATGCACTAGAATTAGTACAAACATTGGTAGCGAGGACATCCTATGATCTGTCGACTAAAACAGAGGCTGGTATAATGAACAAAAGCATATTATAAACATAACGAGGAAATGAAAACTATGTATTGTGATTGACAGTTTCATTTTGATCATAGCTCAACAATAAGATCAAGAAAGTCAATCGACGAATTGATGAATTCTGAAAAATAAAAGACATTTGTCAGACATTGTAAGCACATCGAACAGAAGTCAAATTCGGGAAGTTTTCGGGTTCTGAAAACCGGGTTATTTCGGGTGAAAATTCGGTTCAAAACCCCGATTATGAGATTCGGAAATTTTTCGGATGGAATCGGTCTTTAATTCGGTCGAAAGTTTTCGGTGGATTCACCCGAAAGCTGGTCCGAAAAATTCGGGTTGTGAAAATCGGGTTGCTTCGGGTGAAAATTCGGTTTCAGAACCCGAAAATTAAGTCTGAATTTTTCAGTTAAAAATTTCAGCGGGAAATATATTTTAAAAAATTGAGCCTGTACATGCATTTTGCCGTCACTTTTTTATTAAGACGTTCGGTCTACTAGAGGAATTTGCCTTTTTGTGCTTTTTTTACCTCAATCATAAACACTCCTATTTCAATTGAGGATCATTTTCGAGACATTGTGGAATATAGACCTACTGTAGAAACCAGGAAAATCAAAAAAATTATATTTTCATTTCTTACACGTGCGTTGATGATTGTCTAGTAGATATGTACAAGTCAATACCGTTTTATCTTCTGTTTGACATGGTTTCAGTTGATTTGTTGTTCAAGATGCCTTCAATTACATTCTCGTCAATCTCTTGCAATTACATCAGAGTTGAAAATGTCAACTTGTTGTCGTTTCAGTAGCCGGTCAGCCCTCCCAAGTGGTTGCATTGCATCGACGTCCAATTCAACCACGAATGTAGGCAGTCATCCGCCGCAAGAATCTTCATATCAGCTCGGACAAAAGAGACCGAGGAGAAAGAGGCATGATCTTTCACGAGGGAATGTTCACAACCGAAGCGTTCGAAATCGACTTGGAAAGCGAACATTCGACCCCAACAAAACTCGACCACAATTCGATTTAGGACCTGAGCGCACTGATGAAGAAGTAAGAAAGATGTAGTCATTTCAGTTTTAGAATGCAAAATCCTCCTCCAGCCATGTTCGGGAAAGGAAAAAGTGTCCTAGACATTGAAAACCGGAAATTGAACATAAAGCTTTCGAAGACATTATTTTCGGATTATATTGAAGGCCATCTTCAAAGCGATAGATCTTCAATCAAGTGAAATGCTTTCCAGTCTCCATCGTTATGATGCTGTAATAGTTTCCTGTCTCAGTGATGAAAGGTTCTCTCAAAATCACATCATTAATTCCAAGAAAATTGAATTTTGTTAGGAGATTAACATATTTTATAGAAAAGTGTCCTTAGGCTAGCACTAAATTCTTTGGTAGCTGTAGATACTGCTTTCGCCCTGCAAGGGCTCGTCAGTGCTGCTGGGAGTGGTCCAAACAAAATTAGAATATCTAAAATGGCTGAAGGACTGTTCAGCAGGCCATTAAAAAGATCAGTTAAAGAATAATTTCGAGTTGTATATTTGTCACCGGAACACGCTAACCAGCACACACATGGGAAGGTATTTTGAGTGTTCCACTTTTAACATTTTCGAAATCTGGACGTTCCTTTTGTGACTAAATATATTCTATATATTGTTAAAGTGGCCATTAAATCTAAAACGTCTATAGAATGGCCACTTTAACAGGTTATGGGCCCAGCGATACAAACTGGAGAGGCATACATTTCAACGGTCTAGCAGAATCATACAACATTTGGGAAGTAAGATTTCTGAATTATTTATGCGCTTTAGATCCAGCATTACAAAAAGCAATATTGCCAGCAGAGCCAGGCATAAAAGATGACGCAGATCAAAAACAAAAGAGCATTTGCAGAATTGGTTCAAAGATTAGACGAACGATCGCTACATTTAGTAGTCACTGACGCAAATAACAACGCGAGAGGATCACTTCGAATACTAAGAAATTATCATGCCAGTTCAGAAAAACCAAGAATCCTTACATTGTATGAAGCACTAACAACTCTTCGAATGAACACAGATGAAGATGTAACAGACTACATAATAAGGGCTGAGAGAGCTGCGAATGGTTTGAACACCGCTGGAGAAAAGATTACAGACAATTTGATTATTGCTATGATATTAAAAGGTCTTCCTGAACAATATAAGCCATTTGTTGTCATACAACCACACATGAACAAGTCTAAGTCTCTATCAGAATTTAAAGCTTCTTTAAGAAACTACGCTAACAACGAGGCCATACGACCGATACAACATACGATAATGAATACACAAGCCAGAAATAACCCAAGAACAGTAAAGACATACTCAAACAAAAGTATATGTCATTCTTGCGGTGGAAAAGGACATCTTTCTGCTCAATGCAAGAAGAAAGATAGTCTATACTGTAATTTTTGCCATAAACGTGGACACATGGATAAGGTATGTTTTCGAAAGAAGAAAGAACATAACCAACCAACCACTGCATCGACTACATTCAGTTTCATGATGAATGACGAAGATAATCATTCCTTTAATCTACTTGTAGACTGCGGTGCAACAACGCATATAGTAAATTCAGAAGACCAATTTATTGCATTTGACTCAACTTTTGATGCCTCTAAACATTTTGTTGAAACGGCAGATGGGCGTCGAAGCAAGAAAATTTCAGTTGATAGAGGAGTCGCTAAATTTACAGTTACTGATTCGAATAATAGGTCATGTAGGCCTACTATCATTCTTAAAAATGCTTTACTAGCGCCAACATTTCCTGTTAGTTTGTTCTCTGTCAAATCAGCAATCGAAAACGGAGCCAGTGTTATTTTTAACAACAAAACTGCAGAATTACATTCTGGTGATACGACTTTTAAATTCTTACAACAAGGCAACTTATATTTTATGCCTCTTTGTAATAACAACTCTACAATAATTGCGACATCAAAGACATTAAATGAATGGCACCTAACCCTTGGGCACATGAATTATGAAGATATAATGAAATTACAAGATGTAACAGAAGGGATAAAAATTACAAACAAGGATAAGCCATCAAATTGTGAAATTTGCTCTATGAATAAACAGACAAGGTTACCCAAAACAAATGACATAAATGTACCTCTTGCTTCGAAACCTTTGCAAAGGATACATTCTGATGTCTGTGGATCTAAAGAACCTGTTTCAAGTAATGGATACAAGTATATTATAAACTTTGTTGATGAATATTCAAGTACAGTGTTCGTATATTTCATGAAAACAAAGGATGAAACTACACAAGCTCTAAAATCCTTCTTATCCGACAATACCGATGTTGGTGTACCACAAGAGATCCATAGCGACAATGGAGGTGAATACATGAAAAATTCATTTAAACAGGTATTGATTAATCACAGAATAGAACACAGAACTACTGCACCATACTCATCATATCAAAATGGTAAGGCAGAGCGAATGTGGAGAACACTCATGACTATATCCATGATATCAATATTACAGAAAAAGGAGATAGAATGATATCACTGACGGGAGTACATAGTATTATACTACATAATGATTAGTGAGCAGTCCATGGATTAGTACTACACAGACATAGAAATGAAAATAGGTAAATGAGGATTGTAATCTCAACATATATAATATTATGAACACTTTCATGGTGCATCAGATAAAGTCGCACGGTATTCGCCTGTGAAGCTTAGGAACGGATTGTATTTCATGCTTCTAATTCATTGGTGGAAACTTAAGGGTCATAATTAAAAGGATCAATCGCAATAACTGGCAGAAAATTAAACGCAGTAATACATCTCATCAGTGGATTAAATCAGCTGACGAGGACTGAATAATTATCTTCTATTTTACGTTGTTGAATTTCATGAGGTTTCTACTGTACATTCGTTAGTGTATTCACGAGGTAAGATATTCAATGTCTTAAGTGTTTTACTATTGAGAAAATATGAGTAGTATTGTTACCTCTATTTGAGGAAAGTTTTACGAGTCAAAATCTAAAAATCTGCGATCATTTTCATCCATAGAGACAAAGTGAAGTGACAATGGGTTATTGGAAAATTAACGTTTAGGGAAGCACCGAACCGAACTTTCTTGTCAAATCATGTAAGTCATCAATCTGTGTAGTTTCAATCACGGCATATCTCGTTGATTTATCAAAATATATTAAATGCAAAATGCCTGTGTACGGTTTCTAACTTCATCGGGTTGCTTGTCTTCCAAAACTGCATTGTCTCAATCTTTGTGAACTATGCGTGTGTGTACCGCGTCTTTATCAAGATATTTGATCGTGTTTCTTTCTTTATCCTTTAGTCTTCATTTGATTTTGTGCATAATATGTTTTATGTGATGTTATTAAATCTTCTGTGTATGTCTTGTATAAACCTTGCACATGTTTCTTCGTTGTGTTCTTCACATGCCGTGATTGTTTTCATTTGTGCTTTTCTATCAGAAGCTAATCGCAGGGATGGTCCGCTTGTGAAAAAACGTGAGGAATTTTTGTTGGGTGTGAGAAATGTGAGAAACAGGGAAAGATCTGTGAGAAAATGTATCTTTTTGAGAAAATTTGGCTTCAGTGCTATCCGATTCAAGCATTGCATCAGATCTGCATCTCTGCAATCATCATAGATTGCTTGGTTGTAAGGTTGGTGATCAACAAAATGCACAAATTTTTTCTTCCTTTGATCACATGGATTGAGTATTAGTTTTCCTTCTACATGCAGCCTACATTAAGTTGCAAAAGGTTGTAAATCCACGTGCTTCCTCTATTGGAGGGGCTACAATTAGGACATCCAGCTTTATTAGGACATATCACCTGAGAACAGAGCACAACCCACCAGAAATTCTTGCTATTTGGACACTAAACATCCCTGTTTTGGATATATTGTTCCTTGCTTTTTGCTATGGATTATCGACCTTAGCGCTCTTTCCAGCATCAGCGTGTTCTCACAGCTACTGTCCTCATCAAGAAAGCCTAACCGCGAGTAAAAAACAGAAGCGTTGCTTCATCACGAAAACGTGATTCCATACGATCAGCGGTGACGAGTTATCTATCATGATTCATTGAAGTGTACTGCGCCTGTAGGTTTGGGTACTGCAGAAAAGTATTGAAACGTGTGTACATGCGCAGTACTGAGTATTGCGTTGGTATTCTATTGTGCTTTGCCTCAGTATTATGAATTTATTTTTTTGAATCCGTCCGTTTTCTCAACGAAAAGAGTGGAGCTTTGAATGAAGAACTGCATTAGCTGGAAGAAAGTACTCCATGCAGGGCAAATGTAGACAGTGTGGAATGAACATTGCGCACACTGTTTTGCGATGGATGAACAAGATGGCATAGACGATCCCATCGTGTAAGCGTAAGTGATGAAGAGGAAGAATACCTGTCGGGCGATTTAGAACCGATGGTCGGGTAAAATGAAGTTCAACAGTGCGGTTACTGCGCCTGTAGGTTTGGGTATTGCAGAAAAGTATTGAAACGTGTGTACATGCGCAGTACTGAGTATTGCGTTAGTATTCTATTGTGCTTTGCCTCAGCATTATGAATTTAATTTTTTGAATCAAAAGGTTCACAAACCAATGGAGATCAGTAGTGGAAGCAAGTCTACAACGATAGACAAGACCCCAGTCGATGGTTGCATTATTGAAAGATTATGGCCCATGGGAAGGACATCCAAAACATTTAGGTGTTGTAGAATATTGCAGTGAATGTGGTTTACATGAGAGCTATTGAATTGTCTGAAGCAGATTACTTGGGTCTCGAATCCAACAATTTTATTGTTCGCTGTTGGGTCTGAGGCCAGACCCAAGTTTCCTGTCTTATTAACGATAGCAAAACAAATATTTGTCATCCAAGATTCAAGCATCCGATCCAAGCGCTTAATTCAGTGCGGTCGTTGAGCAAGAAAGATCAAGGGGCAGAATCTGTCCACTTATCTCGGAATCTTCAGTAATTATTGCAGATCAATGGAAATAGATAGAAATTGAAACAAATAGAAATTACTAAAATAGAACTAGTTTTTCAGAAATTTGCTTGAAAAGCCTATTGTTAGAAAAATACTACAACTGATGAAAAGCATGACTCTCATTTTGTTGCAAGTTGATCTGTGGATGTATACTGGAGCTACATCACGGTCTGTAGATATTCTGAAACGTTGGAATATACCATCAATGCATAGTCCAGTAGATAATAAACAATTAATCAAACCTAAATATATTGTGCTAATTATTTTATATCTTTAGATATCATTGGATAGATTCACAATGCCTGCATTTGAAAATTAGTCATGAGGTTGCTCATGCAAATATCACAAAACTCCATTATATAATTATCAAATAGTAGGCCTGCTAGTACATAATACTCGCATGCCATTGCAATAAAGTTAGATGCTAGTCATTATCAAACTACTCGAATTGCATATAATACTTTGCGCAATGTTTCCTCCTTCAAGCCTTAATTTCAACTTGGGTCTGTGTCCAAGATTTGGACCCAATAATCATCTCTGGTTTCAAGACGAATGTTACGACAATCACATACATATTTCAAACAGTTTTGATTGCGTTATCATTGTTATCGGCGTTGAGAGAAATTCGTCATCATTTGATGTGAGAAATTTGTTATTTTGTGATGTGAGAAATTCATTTTTTGTGAAGTGAGAAATTGTGAGAAACTCAATATTATGTGATGTGAGAAATTGATCATCGGAGCGTACCATCTTTGTAATCGGCAATAGAACTTAGTCACATGATATCGTAAGCCATCTGTGAGTATCTGATGCATTGCACTTCATGCATCGTCTGATGTCATTCTGATCTGAGGACATTACCTTGATGCGTGAAATATCATGGTGCACGGTTTTTATTATACTCTGGATCGTCCGCAGACAATCGTATTTTTTATTATATTGGCAAAAACCAGCAATTTCGGACGGTCAATATGTTGTTCAGAGGACGCACTCGGTCTATAAGTAAATATGTGAGTGCTCGACCAGACGTGTCAAGGCCAGGCCCAGCCTCACCGAATATAGTCCAGATCGGGTCTTCTAAGGTTCCTCAGCATTCATCCGATTCTCAATTTGACATAAATTTGTGCTGTGTTTTGGATTTGTTTTATGGTAGGTCCACATTAATAACATTATCTTTGATTCTGTCTATCAATCAGACGTGATTTCTATTGATAAGAGCACGCCAATGTTGGTTAATCCAAGTTAATTTCAACTCCACACATGCCGTCATATGTAGTGATTTGTTGTCTTCTTTAACAGTCTCAAGCTATGGTATCAGTTCCACTCATTTGAAAAATGTGAATTCCTCTGATACAAAAAGCACCTGAGCTCATTTGAATTCACTTTTCCATTAGACTAACAGCATTATCGTCATCGATCACCAACAATTGCATCTGAATTTGCCTCCTTGGTCGATCAGAAAGTAATCCTCTCTCACTCTGTCCAGTGATATTAGCAGTGCAGCTGACACAGATAATATATGTGATTATCCTAAGTCTCTTCTAAGTAGCTGCAGGTGAGCACAGCTCATGCTTAATGTGGGTGAGTTGTCTAATCTTTCTGTCTCAGGAAATGGCGGCCTGTGGCATCGGCGCATCGCTTAATAATAATCATCAGGTGTGATAATCAACATCTATCCTTGAAGATGTGCAAATGTCTCTTGTTTCTTGTTCTCATCATGTGAATATTTTCAGATAACTGCTGATGTTGCCGAACGATTGAAAGAGACTCGAAGTGATATTCTACTACGGTGTGTACGACTTTTAGGTCGAGAAAAGACTTATCACACATTGCTCTTAACAGAAGATTTAGAGGAAGCTGGTGGCATTTACATTCTTGTAAGTAAAACTCCTCAGATTGATGATTGTTGATTAGTAGCAATAATGTTTGTGTAAATATTTTCATGTTTTTGTTGCATCAAATTATATTGGACAATAAATAAGCGTACATCACTCGTTCTACTTGTGAAAATGGACGAAAATCGTAGAGTAAGTGGGATGCTCATCAATACATCGATCTATTAATAGAGATGTGGGATTACTACATCTATTATGCCAGCTTTGGTGTAGTCCGGCAGAAATTTGCCGAACCTTGTTTTGGAGTCTAAAGTTTTTTTTATTGCAAAAAATCCTTCATTGGGTCATCTGGGAACAGAAACTGCCGGGTGCCCAGCTGGCACCCTTGGGCAATTTGCTCTAGAGGCCCAAATCCAAAATGGCGGCCACCGAACCTAAAAAATGCATTTTTGTCATGTCTTCGGAAGTATATGAGGTAGAAGTGCCAACCAAAGGCATGTAAATAGTTTTCTAGACATCAGGATTATAATTCTAACTTAGTTGAATCGACTCGGTGAGGCTACTAGCATATTCTGATGATAGTAGTATATTCATAAAGAGTATTTATGCTACAACCATGATAATAATAATATTTGCAATAAAATGTTGATGACTATTTTAATGATACAAATAGACTGTATCACAGCAACTACATACATGTATATGAATACCCACAGCATGATTTCTACCCTTACAGTATGCCTGATCGTATTACCAATGCCTATGTCAAATTCAAAGCAATAATGTTAACCAGAATGCGTTTGTATTCTTAACATAACATCGACCTGATATATGCTATAGGTCTGCAAAGTATTAATACTTTCCATAATTTAGGGAAGTTGAAGACATCGCGAATGATTAGTATTGTAGCAAATCACATCATAACATGCACAAAAAATGGTACAGGGCAGACTGGAGCCTCGGCAACCACATCGGGATGAAGAGCACGATGAGTCGCTTTCACAACCACATCTGATGAGTCGTAAGACAGAATCTGGTGCTGAATTCACTGTATCCGGCAGAGTTGTCGGTAAAAGCGTTTTGTTTGTGGCATCTTTCTTCCATCCAAACTCCTCGACATTTAGTGTTGGTAAATCTTCAATAGAGAGCCACACGGCTGTTTGGTAATGGGCACGTTTTATATTTTGCTCAAATGCCTCACTTGTTGGTGGCAGGGAGCAGAGTCTTGGAGTCGATGTGTAGCCTTTTCCTGTTTTCGTTGCCCAAGCTCTCAAACGTGCTTGCGACATGGTACTACAGCTCTTCAGTCCATAGCAAGCGATCAAAAAGTCAGTTGCTTGCTTCAGCACAGAGGAAAAAGAAGCGTCAACATGGCCCAGAAGAGACAGAGAGAGTCCACTTCGCAAAACTTTTAGGGCAGTAGTTTTGCCAATGCCGTAGAAGCACGCCACTGTATCACAGCCTGTAAGAGCATGGGCCGCTAAAAGTTCTGGTACAATGTCGATATGTTTCGCAACAGTCATTCCAATGTCCACGATTGCTCGATCTCTTACTGGAGATTCCATTAATACTGCGCAACTTAATCCCTCCGTTTGATAATAATGCAAAATGAGAACGAAGACGTCTGTATCTTCTGATATGATAGTGATGCTGGTAGGGGATTCCTTTGCAGCCAAGAGTATTTGCTGTGCAATGATGATGTCTGCCTCTTCATGTGATGTGGTCATGTCATATCTTGTGAGAATTTCCCCATTTCTGATCTCTATCGGAGTTTCTTCTTGGGAGGTGATGATTAATTTGTGACCTTGTATCTCCCGATGGAAGCAAATGTCATCTTTCAGTTCATTGCATATGATTTCAATGAGTTGTTTCTTGTTTTCAGTGACGGTGAGGATTACTTTCTGTGGAGGCAACTCTGTTGTCATGCTCAGCTGATGGTGAATTCTGCTGGCATTCCTGGAATTCCGTGTGACACTTTTGGTACTGTAATCGTTATAGCGATCAAACACTAGATAAACATATTTTTTTTCACTTTTTGTATGAGATATTGTTTGAAATTCATGACATAGTTTCCCACAGTGCCATTCGTAGGCCAGTGCACCACCCATAGCACAGCAGTGCCATCAATCACCATGGATCCTTCAGACGTAGGTCTTGAAGAAGCGTCGACTTTCAAATGTTTTTTAGGACAGATTTTCCTGTAGCAGACCTCATTTCTCCAGCATCTGTAAACATTGATGTTGGTATTGGTGCTAGTTCATGTTTCAGTAACACCTGAATATCAACCTGCCGAGAGCTGGCCTGTAGACCTATGACTCTAGAGTAGATGAGGGAAGTATCAAAGATTCTTCGTCCACCAACTGTGATATTTTTCCTCGTCACTGCCATGGTCGTGATCTTTCTGTTTATGGTCTTGTGGAAATCCTCTGGCCATCTTGATTCAAATTCTGACATTTGTCTGCGCCCAACTTCGACAGAATCGTGAACGTTTACTGTAGTAGGCCCGATCCTGCCTGTAATTATATTCACAATCCCGTCGGGATGACTGCTTGGGTCCAGGGGATCGATACATAATGAAAGTCTCTGTCGTATTCCATTCCTGTCCTTTTGGTCACTCGAAATTCTACTTTGAGATTCTTCCTTATGCTTCAGCTGCACAACGTCTCCACCGCCATCTATCATCTCACTCAGATCTGATTCCAGCTTACTACACAAATGAAGACTCAATGCCCAGGTCGTCAATGTCTCAGGCTTCAAAGTTATTCCGATTATACCACCCCTGCCGTGAACGTATCTCATGAATGTAGTTTCAATGTACATATCACTCCAGATCCCAGTCCATACACCACGGTTGTGTCTTAAGACATGTTCCCCTTTCATAAAGTGATCCAAGACCTTTCGGGGGAGTGATTCCATCGATCTGAGATACAATAGGCCGTATCGAGCGTAGTGTACATGACCAGCGGCGAAGAAGTAGGGCATCATTAAGGCAAACGCTTCGAGATGAAGTGGCCAATCTCCTTCTCGCTCTGCTCTGATGAACATCATCATGATGAATACTGGTTTTATCAAAACGTCCACCCACAATTTGGCAGTCTTACTGCTACTGCTGAGTTTCTCCAATATGTTCAACAAGTCATTCTTGCATGTTATCGAAGTCACCCATGATGTCTCTCAGTAATTCCTCCACAATAAGTCGTAGCGCCCTCACGTTTTGAGGAAATTTCTTTCCTGATAGCATCTTCTGCACTCCTCCGAACACCTCATTCATGATATCAGAAAGTCCACTTTCAGCCATCAGCATTCCTACACATCCAACGAAGCTCATGAGGGAATGCATGCCTCCGAGCCTCATAATGACATTTGAGAATCTATCAGGGTAGGTCCATATTATTTGCAGAGCTACACGGTACAAGTGCAAGTCACATGTCATTACGACATTTTCCTGACATGTCTGCTCAGTGAGACATTGTGCTCTTGCTAGTGCTGTCATCATGGTATCCGGATCAGAGGTCTTCATGTCGATTAGAGGCAGGTATATGGGTTTGGTTTTTGGTTGCGGCGATATTCCTGTTTGGCGACTGCTGGCTGTGTTGTACCCATTGTACTCTGGACATCGATCTTGGAGGATGATGTCTCCCAGGAAAGCGGTATCTACTTCTTCAGCCCTTTGACGTGACAACGCCTTCAGAGAGAGCATCTTCAGTGAAAGCACTGGTCTTGTCGTGGCTTCTGGTGGTAATGCAGGTTTCTTCGGTCCTTTGAATCTCTCAATTCCCAGATTGAACTCTACAGACTTGCGCACATCCTCATTCGTTATGCGTTTGATAATACGTGTATCTTGCTGATCAGCCATCATACATTGCTGTTCACTTTGAGTGAACAGCACTGCTATAGCGAATGGGTCGACAATTTACCGTTCTGAGACGCTATGTCTGCGTCGAAATTGTCAACTATGACTTGAATCAGCCCATTATTCGCGTCCGAAATTCCTGACAAGTCTAATTCCTCTGCTACTGAAGTAGCGGCTGATTTTTTGAAGCGCAGTACTTCGTCGTAGGAGCAGGTTACGCCAAATCCATGCATCAAATTAATAAGTTTTTTCGAATCACGAATAACTATTCCCAGGTCAATCTGAAGACTCGTCGGATGATTGTGCAATGCAGTTGTGATGATGGAACCGATCAGAATGGCAGGTAGAGTTCTATCTAATTTGGGGGACAGCTTCGAGAGTAAAGCGAGTACAGTCTCACTCACGGATTCTGCGGCTATTTCACGACTCATTTCAGTTTCATAATGAAGCTTGTTCTTTGCAATTTCTTGCACTTCCTTCTTGACATTCTTTGAGACTTTCGTCAGTGCAGCATTCAGATCGTCCTCGTCTTCGTCGACCACTTTCAGGAGCGTTGATGCAGTACTTCGGAAGATTAGGATATTCGCTATGCCAGGGGAACTCAACACTAGGACTTCCGTCCCGAAGTACTCAGAGAGAGTCGCAACTAGGCTCCTGCGAGAAAGACAAGTACCTCCAAAGCCTTATACGAATTGAACAGATCTACAGAACTCCACACGTGCTTTGTGTTCTCTTCAAGAGATCTCACTAGACAATTCAAAGCCTCATCTGTATCATCGCTCGACGTCACACTTGTAGCACACATAACAGATCTGTGTGCCATGAACTTGCATCGGCATGCTACGTGGTATCGTGCGTCAGCTGCATGCAAGTCACTTATGGCTCCCTCTATCCTTGCCTTTACTGCCCAACCCCAGTCGTCAACCCGCGAGTCACAAATCTCCAGCAAATATAGCTTCAAAGGCTTTTGTCCTTTCTTGGCAATTTCGCGACACAAATATGCTGGCTTCCATCTACTAGGATGCTTCGGATCCTTGTCCAAAGAACAGTCTTCCCCACAGAAGAGACAATGCTTTTTAAAACTGAAGATTGCACCGCTAGAGTTTCGTGTTCTTACTGGTGGAGGATTCATCATTTCGTTTCGTTGTTTTCACGTGTCTCTCTATGTGCGTTTTTGAGGCATACCTGCTGACACAGCTCTTATGACAGTTAACAATACAGTTATTATCTTCTCGCAACAGGTCTTCAAGCAGTTTATGTTTGTCATCAAGATAAATTTTACTGCATTTGATGATGCTTTCAATTCTTTTCGGTCCGGAATCAATCAGTCTTTCTCTCTTGTCACCACACGCATACCTCCACTTGAAGAAACATTCCTCGTCCATCAATTCATGATCTGAAAATGCAAAAGACGAATTCAAATACTTGTCTCAATCAAACTGCACATTACTGACACCAACATTAATTTCTACACCAAGAAGCGCACTATGTTATAGCCTACTGAACTTACAAAGACATCGACATTCTCTAAACCAAGAACCATTAAGCAATCAAGCTTAAAAATACTTACGTTTGGTTATGATAGAATTAGAAGTTTAAATGGATACATGCACAACGGAGTATGGTAGTACCTAAAGATAAAGCAAAACGTATATTCGAACACAAATCTCTAAAATACGCACGTACGTAAGTTGATTAAGCCTAGCTGTAAAAATGAAAACTGCTTCTGGTAGTGCAGGGGCGGTGAGAGCAAAGAACGATGTTAACTATTCACCACAAAAAGTTGGAATAAAAAGCGATCCTCGTCTTCCAGTTCGACAGATCACCTTCTCAATGCGATTGACTTGTTTACCAGTGAGATTTCCCGTTGATTCAGCTGTGTCGCATTTGAGTCGCATTCGCTAATAGAGGATATACTTCGTATGGTTTCCGAATGACAAAGTAGTACAACGAACTGCAGACAATATAATGATAAATGCACATGCTCATGTAGCCTACGCAGATATATTGCTAAGCAAAGATACACCACCAACATAAGATGTCCTGTTGACAGGAATCATAATACATGATGTTGAAGAAAAAGGTCAATTTTCTGAAACAAGACATCTATTTTATGATAAAATTTCACAAATTAGACAAATTACAGTTCACAACTGGGTAAAAATGACAAAGAACGCTCAGTGATATGTACGGGGGAAGGCAGTTTTATACGCATCACTTCATCAAAAAGTCAGATAAGTCCAAACATTAATTTCATATGTTTCACAGGCCCATTTAGCGCTTGATAAGCACCAGCGCTCATTTCCATCCATTCAGGTATGATACTCCAAAATATTCGGACGAAACACGAAAGGAAGCAGAGATGAATCGTCTGAAAGGAAATATACAGTGAAACATGTTTACAATAGGCTCCATCTGCTTCATGCATTCCATCCATATCATCAAAATTATTATTGCATATATTATTATTATCATGGTTGTAGCATAAATACTACTTATGAATATACTACTATTATCAGAATATGCTAGTAGCCTCACCGAGTCGATTCAACTAAGTTAGAATTATAATCCTGATGTCTAGAAAACTATTTACATGCCTTTGGTTGGCACTTCTACCTCATATACTTCCGAAGACATGACAAAAATGCATTTTTTAGGTTCGGTGGCCGCCATTTTGGATTTGGGCCTCTAGAGCAAATTGCCCAAGGGTGCCAGCTGGGCACCCGGCAGTTTCTGTTCTCAGATGACCCAATGAAGGATTTTCTGCAATAAAAAAAATTTGGACTCCAAAACAAGGTTCGACAAATTTTTGCAATTATTCTGCCGGGCTAGTGTCAATGTTGTCTGCTATAATTTGCATTCCAGGAGAATGTATTATCATTAAATATTGCCTGTCTGTGGAATAAAAAAAGGCATTGGAGTAATTGCTCAAAATTATGTGTTTTGACACCGATGAAATTTCTATCGAGTGCGAGGGTGAGGTCATATTTGCATGTCGTATGTAGCTTTGGATTTGTGATCCTGCCACATTTGACGAGACTCGTGCACAATTTTTATTGGTACTAATTTCTTGTTAGAAAATTCAAGACTTGTTTGCTTCAATCATAATATTTGTTTCCATCCTCAAATTTAGGGGAAAGTTAAATTCAAAGTTGATCTAGAAATGCGTTAAGACACTCTAGGCTTCGAATTTCACTTGAGAGATAGATCTTGCGATGGAAAAACGTTTCCGACAAAATGACCTTCCCGTTGGCAGCTCTGATATTTGGAAAAATAAGATTCTTATTCCGCTGAAAGCAAGGAGCCTTTCTTAAGTGATGTAGAACAATGAAATGATGTCAGCAAGCTTTGTAGCGTCCCGATAGCTCTGTGTCCCAGTGGTAGAGTGTTCACACTGTGTCCAGAAGACCTTGGTTCAAGCCTTAGTCGCGCTAAACCTAGAGACCTCAAGCCTACATTCATGCACAAATATGATAGTGGCATAAGTAACAATGAGGTCATATGGAAGAAAGGTTCCTCGTCGAATTTGCTTCTGAGTATAAACACGTTCTCCGTCACATATCCACTGCATGTTCAAAGTGACTTTCGTCTCCACATTCTGACAATTATTCGATTCGATAAAGCAGTGCATGAATAACACGTTTCTGATCATTAATGCACCATTTTGGTCCTTCAGGATGGTAGTCGGCGTCGGACTCCGGGTGGGGTTTACTTTCATCTTTTGAAGGAAGATGACAGTCTGTCACAGGATTTGAAAAGACAGATTTTCAGTCCATCTGAAGAAGGAATGGAATTCCGTAGAGATAAAAGAAAGTAAGTCAGCCTTCGTTTTCCTTTCAGTTATAAATCAATAGTTTTCCTGAATGATAATAGGTTACAATTCAGTAGTGATAACACGAACGCGAGTTATGTAATCGAATTGTCGCCACGGCTTTCTGACATCATTTCCATGGTGACGTTTGAGCTGTATGAATCATAGACTCAGAGACACATTCATTTGCGTGTGGGTTAGTCTAGAGGGGGCATACTTTCCCAGCCACTATGTGCAATGGCTGCAAGCGATAGAGATTGACTTACAGATTCGTCTCTCTTTGGCTTGTGTGATTGGTCAAGCGCGCGCATTGCAGAATTAGCCCTTATTAGAGAACCCACGAACTGCATCGGTCAGATTGCAGGCAGGCCTGTCAAATGAAAAGAGCGTATCTTTGACTCAATTTTTCTTGTCAATAAATTCGTCAAATGAAAATATATTCACACCACTCGACTCCTCACGATCTGTATGTACTGATTGTGTCGATTTAATGTGGTGTCCATGTTAACTCGTCAGACAGGGTGTCGACAGTCCTTTAAAAGTCCTTTATCGTAAAATGTGTTCTTGAAGTCTTTTAAAAGTCCTCTGTTTTTATAGTGAACGATATTATTGTTGTCGAACGATTTATTTATTATCTGCGATATTTTTGTTGTCTGTTGTAAAGCTATATGTCACAAACAACAACAGTCTTATATTTCCAATTTTATGTTCTCTACCTTTTCCCAGTAGTTCTGAGAATACTATTTCCAACCTGATGAGATTGGGTTACAGGGAATGTTTTTCGGATCGTATTCGCTCAATCGAAAACGCATGAAAAAAGTCGGGACAGAAAGTACATTGAAGTTAATGAATATCTGATGGTGAGAGCTGACCAATTATGTTCTACAGTCCGTCTTTCTGTGCAGGTTGTTTGATTGAAAACGCTTCTTCGTGACGATGAAGAAATGTGCAATCTTCTGAGACTTGATTTCACCTGATCACTGATTTGTCTCCTTACACGTATATTTATATAAAGAAAAAAGCTGATATCCATTCTAGGATCATCACCATTTCGTTACGGTGTACTTAAACTCGATTTTCTTTAGTCGTACAATGTCAGCCAATATGTTGCATGGCACATTGGAATCATTATCTGGAATAAAACCATCTCAGATCGTTCAGCTGTCATTGGATTGTCCTAATGTCAATCTGAAGTTCCTGAAACTTCATATTATAGTGTCTGAATATGTTTCTGAAAACGGTCATCCCGGTTGTGGATTCAGGAGTTTGCCCATTACATGTTCGCCACGGAGTATTCCTGTTTGCATTTAACAAATCCAGGCCTGTGATTACTCCTCAAATTCCTCAAATTTGTTTTTTACTCCTGAAATCCTCAAAAATTCCTCAAACATGACACACTACAGAGTACAGACTAGATGTAGGACAATGTATTGTTTTTTGGCGAATAGCGATAACTTCCAATCAAGAAGCTAAGATAGAATTCTATAACATATATCCTACATCCATACTGCTAATCATGAATCACTCATGATTTATAACTTAATAATTTTTCTCTTACATGACTGGTAGATTTTAGATATCGTAATCCCGCTGTGCTAGCTAGATCAGATATTTTGATTGGAAACAGTCCTGCCTCTTATCATCTGAATGGGCAGACTGGTAAATAGAATCTTTTCAATATATAAGTGATAACCATAATTTTGAAAAGAACGAGCAGAGAAGTTGTCCGAAGTTATTGTCTGTCGAACTCCTTTGTGCAATACTTTCACGTATTTAATGAGTGAAACACTGCGATCAACCTGCAGAAATTGTATATATGAACATTGCAAGCAGTTTTTTTACCTCAAACTTGATAATATTGCGTAGAATTCCAACAATAAAATGCATATTCAATTATTTTCATTAATTATCTTGACCTTTTTCACAACCTTCATTATATGTTTCTGCGACTATATGGCTGCTAAATGCGTGTCTGTACTTCTGAAAGAATATCGATCTTCTATATCCATTATAATTATGATAACATATAGGTAGCCCAGCACATGGGATTTCAGTGCTCTTATCAACTGAGGCTTTCGTTTCATTCATTCTCTTCCACTTTATTTCCGCTGAACATGAACGTATCCTACGGGGTAAAGCGGATGGTCTCTAAATTTTGTGTCTATCTGCATCGTGGTCACTAGCGTGCGGGGGTTGGAAGCGCATGAAGCTCTGCTATCCCATGAGTCTTTTTGCAGCTACGTTTTACAGGGTCTGCCGACCGACATTTATCCTGGATGAATTATTCATTTATAGATCGTTTTCATAATTTGCTGAACCCAGCCTGGTGTGAAACTAATGCACACATTGCTTATCGCTGTATGCGGAACTCAGATTAATTAAGACATTGAACCACATAGTACTGGGTTGGTAGATTTTTAACCTGGGTCTACTGCAAGATGTGGATGTCAATATCTCTGCGCAACTTCAAAGAATAGAGGTGATAATCTTTCACTTTTTGCCTAGATGAGACCAACAACTTAATTGGCAAGCCTGTTCCCGACACTTGTTTTGTGCTGTATGAGAGAATTCATGTTCATTTGAATGTAGATCGGAGCGATATGATCAAACGCTAGTAGCCAATTCTAGCCCCTTTCACCACCATTTGCACTTAAGTACATGCCCTGCTCTTTCATCGGAGCACACGCCCACGCATCAGTAGCGAAGAAGACAGGAAACAGAGCACACGCCCACGCATCGGCGCACTTGGGGTAGAGCACGGAGCACCAATCGGAGCACGCGGCGCCGAGCACGTGTGATGAGTCACCGCAGGGTATATAAGGAAAGGCGCTGTCAGAGAAATTCATTCTCATCCTATGCCGACAACAGTAACGTTACGCCCTCTGGCTGCGACACGTCATCCCAAGGAGGAGATATCCTATACACCTTATTCATCGAAAGACTTTATTGTGGAACGAGACTGTAATACACTGTATATTATTCCGACAAAGGAGAAGAGTGTGTCGTTAGAGAAGATTATTGCAGAGCTTCGTATTCAGTTGCTGAATGTAATACTGTATGGACCACGCTTCTTGTTTGATATTCGAACATCTGCAAAGTTCCCCAAAGGTGCACTGGACGTGTCCTATCGCTATTTGAACATTGGTGACGATTGGGACGTGGAAGAACTGATCGATTCGTTGCAGAAGAAGTTACGTTCTCAACTGGAGTGTCGTTATTTTGGAGGAATCTTGTGTATGCAGATTGACATTGGGTTTGGTTCATTGTTTACGTAAGATACATGATCTGAACCACGATATAATGGAGCCACCAACAAAGAAGAGGCGAACCACAGTCCGTCCCCGCCCTCAACCCTATTATGAGTGCGAGTTTTGCAATAAACGCTTCCGACTGTTTTCACAATGCATCCGTCATGGACGCAAGGAGATAGGGAAGGAGTATTGCGATCGTTGTGGGAAATGGTGGACTACCGATCATCAGTGCTCACTGGATAGAGGTTATTGGGGCGACAAGGAGAGTGAGTTCACCTGCCTGCTTTGCAAACAAGACTATAATATGGAAGCTTACCATAAACACCCATGTGTGGGTCGGTGCAGGTACTGTGATGAGAAGATTCAGGAGCAGGAGAATGAATGGAATGAACATTTATGTCCCTATTTGAGCATGTATATGCCCACCGAACCCTTGGACCCGAATCGCCCAGTGGAGCCGGAGAGTACGAATTCATATCTGTACGACTTGTCAAAAGTGAAGTTGGCACGCTGTCCCTGGTGTCATAACATGTACCAAGCATTTTTCTTATGGGAACATGTTTGCAAAAAACATAAGGAGGTGCGTGGAAGGAGTCCGTCGTGGAGCAAGACGAATGAGGCATGCGACAACTTTGTCTATATGTGTGTCTGTGGTGAGATGCTGCACCGTGACGTGGAGGAAGAGAAGGTCCGTCAATTTATCTCGCTGCATAAGGAGCATATGGGCAAGAAAATATGGAAAAATCAGCGCGAAAAGTTGAAACGGATATATGAGAGTCAACCGAATCCGCCCAAGGAAGTGAATAGTGTCCCCCAAGCCTCGCTTCGACCAGAGAATAGAAATCGGGACCCACGCAAATATTCATTTGACTTTAGTAAGAAACGAGGGAGACCTCTGAAACCCATTGTTTTTAAGAACCAATTGAATTGGTTCACGTATAATGTAGATTTGGATGATGAATAAATGTAGTGATCATTCTCCTATTGTTGTGACTAAGTTCTGATTGGGAAGCGTAAGAACTAAGTAGAGTCATCTATCCTAACACAGCAATCATGCAACGTGGAGGTATTTATCGCGGAAGCCGTCGTCAAAAAGGCGGAGGTCAGAAAGGGGGTATTTACCGTGGAAGTCGAAGACAAAAGGGTGGAATCTACCGCGGGAGTCGTAAACAAAGAGGAGGCATCCTCCCATTTTTACTCCCCCTCGTCCCTGCACTTATTGCCGCAGGGAAAGCTGCAGCGTTGGGAGCAGCGGGTGCAGCCGGTGCCGCAGGCGTAAGTGCTTTAGCGAATAAAATATCAGGAGGAAAACGTCGAAGGAGACGTCATCATCGCTAAACCAATCATGTTGTACACCACCCTAGGGACGGGTATATAAGTCGAGACACACAAGACGAGATTCATTTCACGATGCGTCGGATTCAGCATTTGGGCGAGCTCATGCAAGGTTCTTATACCATTACATTTGATCATCCTAAAGTACAACAATGGTGGGTGGAGCAGAAGAAGCCGGTGCGCAATTTCATCGTATTTGATACGGAAGGAGATCCCATGCAGGAAGTCGCTGCCATTTGGTGTCATTATACGCCCAGAGACGATAAACCGACTGGATATGTGACCATTACATCGCGCTTCCATGACTTTATCAAACATGAGACATCGGGGTGCGATGTTTTTGCGACTCAATTTATTCATGGTCTCAACCCACGTGTGATTGGGAAATGTGGTGCAGAAGAGAGTGTGATTATTCACCGTTTTAATGGCTGGGTCCATGAAATGACACGCGAGTATGGAGACGCGGAACTGATTGTAGGGAATGGATTATCGGAGATGGAAAGAGCTTGGTTGAAAAGCATAAAACTCTTGGAAAAAGTGACCATGGATAGTATTTCTCTCCCCGAATGGTCTCAACGCATTGACTCTCATTGGAATATATTCACCTCATGTATGCGGGATAGTGAAGTGTATAGACTTGGCTACAAGGAACATATGCGTCGCGGATGTCACTGGATGAATCATTCCCAGTATGAAGGGAAAGAAGCGTACCGTCGAGCCCTGTTACATTTACGTCGAGGGAAAGCACTCACAGAAACGCAAGCTGCCAAGGTACAGTATGGGTACCACTGTGCGCTGTCAGATGTGGTCGAGATTCTCCTTCATTATTGCTTTGAACTACACTATCGACTTTATGTGCATACACTGTATTTAAATTATGATTCCTGTGAAGCTGCATGGGCTTGGACCAAGATTGATCCCATCACTGTGATGCATGAATCAACCACGGTGGACAATGGACAACTCCACAAGTCTTATATTGTTCATTATTGTAACTTAAGTGACTATGCCGAACATCGTACCTTGTGCAAGAATAATGCATGTTGTGAAATAACTCAAGAAAGTGCATCTCTATAATAAAATGTTATTCCAATGACCTGTTATTTTTGATAATCATTGACTTGGGAATGATAGCACTGTCAATTTTATGAATGCTAACGTGTAAAATTTTTATGAACGATTTCCAATCTTAAAATTCAATCATTGATTTTAACTTCTATTCTATCATGATATGTCCTATAACCCAGTTCACCCTTGAATAAAATAGTCATAGCTTACCATGTATGTTTATTGAATACATGTATCAAAATATGAAGTAGAAGAAGAAAGATACACAAGTTAAAACACCCAATCGTCAACAAAGTCTACGTCGTCCCAAAATGCAACCGCTTCATCCAAGTTTTGCAATTCAGTTCTAACGTTATACCGACTACTCAAATTAGTCAGTGGACGGCGAAATGGATGACGATTAAGATCCAGTTCGGGATAGCCAGCTGCATTCGGTGGGGTATTCTCCTTCTCATCTGTCAAATAGTCCTCCACCTGACCATCGCTCATACTCGGTGGTCCGAGATCGTCGAAACTAGACGTAGAAAGTTCAGGGGTTGGTGGGATGTGAAACGGTCCATCGATGGTGGGTGGTGTTGGCGGGAGGGAATATGGTCCGTCCAGATCGGGAATAGAGCCCCAGTGGGATGGGAGATCCGTAGGAAAATCGTCATCACTGATCGAAGGTAATGGGCTGGCTGGCGATAAAGGTAGTGTGCTTGGTCTTGGTAGTCGGCTGAGATCAACCATCTTCTTGTATGTTCACGAGTGTTATGAAGGCGGAACATTTTCGACTTGGCTTTATAGTGTTGCAAATGTCCCATCCCCTGCTCCGAGCATTAGACGTGCCCCATTCCATGCTCAGAGCACAGAACAGAGCATTGGGTGTGCCCCATTCTATATCGGAGCACCTATCGATTGGAAAACTAGGTAAAAATAGAGAAACGATCAAGACACATACATGATGGAAGACTTTCACGTGTACACCTATCCAAATCAGCTCATTATTTACCCGAAAACGACATGTCAACCGCACGCGATGTTGGAGAAAGTGATTCCCTATGTGAAGGAGAAGATCAAAGTGAAGCCTGAATGTGAACTCTCCATGGATACATTCACGATTTATGAATACAAAAGAAATGGTTCTCCACCATTGATGGGTGCCAGTGAACGGTATTATGAAAGTGACGTCGAAGAAATGGATGACTATTTAGCCTCACTAAAGAACGTATGGGACTATGAATTTATGGACAGTGATAACAAAGAGATTCTTGGTGTCTATTGTATAACGTTTAATTTTGAATATTTCTCTGTTGGATGGACATCAGAAGAAGAAGAATATGTAAGCGACGCAGACTAAGTATGAATAAAGAATGTCGTTTTATGAATCATGTTGCTTTTCCATATTATAAGCATTCTGCTATTGGGGTTGATAGATTTGGAAAAACATGCTACTGGTACTCCTTTTTCTTCTGAGAGAGATTGTACGCATACTCACCGCGATGAGTGACTATTTAAGTTATGGATCCTCACGCTCTCTCAAATAAGATCATGTTACTCCTACCCTATTATCGAAAAAGACGACATCGCCCTATTCGGACAAGACATCTTCGAAAAAGACGATCGCGTGGAAGATGGACATCACGCCCACAGACAGTTCGACCACTCCTTCGCACCAAGCGCGGATGAAGATTCTTATTGATTTTTGGTTCGATGAACGCATCCGAGGCAATGATATCCCCACATTAGAAGAGTTTACCGACACGTCCACCGTCTATTTGAATCAATTGGTACTGAATGACCGCTATTCCATCGTGGGACGTGTGTATTTACTCATGGCTATTTTTGAGGATGACGTTTTGTATGAGGACACACTATGGAAGTTTATGAATGAAAAACATTTGACCTATGTACAAGAGCTGTATCATAAACGTGTGATTTCAGCAGCAAGTCTTATTTATATCAAAGAGACATTGAATCGTATCTGTGCTCATTTCAGTATTTTGTTTCAATGGCCAACAAATGTATTTAAGCATGCACAGGAACACACCACAAAAATCAACCATGAAGGGAGGAGCGCGTGAAAGTGAAGAGACCCTGACGTTGCGAAAATTGAGAATAACCCTATGTCCTATCTGTAAATGCCCTTATCAAAAAGATCGTCTGAGAAGGCATATTTATAATTCACACCATCTAAAATATAAATCAAAAGAAGAGATCAAAGCAAGTGAAGAGTTCATCTATGCATGTCTATGCGGGGAAACCCTCGATGGAACGGTGGATAGGAAGACAGCTCAACAATTTGCGCGTCAACATACCCATATTTTAAACGAGCGAATGGAGGGAGAAAATGTGAGCAAACTCAAGTATATTATTCAACAGCATGTTCCGAGACCCTCTTTGAAGGTGTCCTCTACGTTGACAGGACAAGATCGTCAATTATCACCCACCGCACGTCGTGCAATCCCCTTGCGACCCCCTCAACCTATGAATACAGATTTGGATGCAGACGATAGTCTAGAAGCACTCATTCAACCTTCTCCAGCGGATCATCGCGCCTTAGCAACACCTGATCCATCTCACGCTATGTTACAAGCTGTCGTGAAAAGTATGGTTGACGATCGAACCAGAGTGGATGCTCCCCCGGATCCCACCCATACGGTCCATCAAATACAAGAAGAATGGAATCGATTGCCGCCCGATGTGTTAGCCATGGCTGCGAATGAGATTGATATGAGTCCTCTATCGTTAGAGAATATTCAACCTACACTAAGTCATGTGACATTTGATAACTACCCAGGTCCGGTCAATGATCACAACAGTTATGTCCAAGCCATGTCGAACACAGTGGGAAATCCAGAGGTACAAGAATCAAGCGAACCTCGTCAACAACACTCGGTGGGGGTAGGAACCCCTCAACAACAACACTCGGTGGGGGTAGGAACCCCTCAACAACAACACTCGGTGGGGGTAGGAACCCCTCAACAACAACACTCGGTGGGGGTAGGAACCCCTCAACAACAACACTCAGTGGGGGTAGGAACCTCTCAACACCCCATGGACGCACACCCCGTGGAGGAAAGAATGTTTTACCCAGTCAATTCACCTGTCATTGACAACTCCCACGAATACATTATTCAACTGAACAATTTGAAAAACAGCGCCATTGTTCAACTGTTGAACGATTCTATTCGTCTCCATGAACGTCATTTAAATGCTCGCAAACGCATCTTGCACGTGTTGGAAGAGGCATTTAATCAACACATTCATGAACCCAATCGTACAGATGGCAATGGAGACTATTTGGATGAGACATTGGAAAGCATGCGTGACTTGCTGACTCAAAAGGAAGAGTTTATTGCCCACTTAACCAACCAAAATGCAGACGTCCACGCACGCTACATGAATTTGGTGAACGCCATGTAAACTAAGTTATGTGGGATAGAGGATGATAGACAAGAATGACGTGTCAGTGTGAATCATGTTCAAGTCGACGTCAGGACTTTACCAATGTACTGAAATCCCTAAGTTCAGGGATAGGATGCTCGAAAAAGAAAATTAACCGTCATCTCGATCAATTGCCTGAGGAATATGTCAAGGATATGCAAGCACTCATGAGCAGAATGCGAGAGAATCCAGGGAAATTAACACCTTTACAGCACGAATTTATTCAATCTTACAAAGGCATTCTCCGCAAATTTGTGAAACCACCCCCTCAAACTCGCAAATACTTGGGTCAAAAACGGAAATTTAACAAGAAACAAATCCCCTTCGCACAAGCCTATGCCATGGCATATCACGATAATCCAGCAGCTTTCAAACAAGCCTTACATGCATCGATCGGTTCCAAACACTAAGTAAACCATACCCACGTCATCAATACTATCATCATGGACAATGTTCAATCCATAGTGAACACACTTTCAACAGCCAACGGAGGAGATTTAAAATGTTCACTCATTGGTTCATTCAAAGAAACCCTATCACAATTCTTTACACTCGTCATATTCATTTTGGTTACCCTCTTATCTGGTCGAAAAATGATGAAAGATATCAAAAAACGTAAAGAGAGTGGAAAACCCTTACTCGATGTGGAAGTCGTCAATTATGATGTGTCCAAAACGCCTATACTCAACCCCACCAAACCGCACAATGAAATTCCCATGAAATCGAACGATTTATCGAAGAGTGTGAATAAGACACGTTCACACAGTAAAATTCCTATGAAATCAAACGATATACCGAAGATTTAAAGGATGATTTTCCCATGACATCGTTAAAAATACTACGGATTTGATGTGTTATTTTCCCATGATATCAATCGATTCACTGTGACTTTGAAGAACACACTCTGTTACAAATCTTCGTAAAATCAGGTGATTTATCGAGAATTCTGAGGTACTTTTCCACACCAAATCGACCGATGTTATCGTAAAATGACTCAGCAAATTCCCATGAAATCAAGCGTTATCTCGTGAATTTGACCTACAAAAAGGGACAAGCCCCGTACACCACCAAAAATGAATGATTCATCGTGAATTTGACGGAGCACCAATCAGAGCACTTGTATGCGTGGGCGTCAACCAATGAGAAGAAATTTTCCCACGCTCAACTCTATATAAACTGAGCCATTTCAGTCATTTTCATTCAGTCATGGGTAAACGTACGAACACGTTGGAAGCTCCTCTCGCGAAGAAGGTGAAAGTCACGTATTCGTCAGATACACCGACATCGAAGCCAGTCTTTGTTGAAGCGACGGAACCCTATTTCCATACGAATGGGAAAGCCGAGAAGAACTACCTTACCAAGGCACAACCACAGTTGGAGCCTCTGCCCATCACACGTCTGGTATTGGGCAAGAAATGGAATAACACTGGATATTATCCCATTCGCGGAGAGAATGCGATGATGGATGCGATGGATTGGCAATCACGACGAGACATTTCAAAACTCGTGTTTGCCACGGGATTTTATGGATGGCGTGCACAAACGTACAATAACACTGGGTACGGTTCCGATCAACTCACCTCCCTCTTCACCATTTCTCAAGCCGTCTCACGCGATCTGGAGATGTTGGAAGATGCGATACAATCCCTCTACAAACAAGTCCAACCCGAATCTGCCTACAACTTTATCTCCTGTCTCGGTTATGTACACAAGAAATCGGCCTACGACAGTGTCTTTATGAAGCTAAAGCGGGACACACCCATCTTCCTGATGAAGGAGAATGGAAAGAACAAGAAGGTTAGTTTGGCCACTATTGGACATCTTCTTGCCAATCTCAAGGCGAATACCTTCCTTCAAGCAAATACCATCTTCCGCGTCACAGGCATATACTGTAATCCACAGACAAAGACTCTGAAACTGTGTTTTACTGTGGATCAAATCCAAGTCCGTATCAAACAGGTGGAGGAAGGTCAGAGCACAGCGGTGGAGGAAAAGAAGAAGAAGAAGAAGACAAAGCTAACACTCGATATAAAGAAGGCACACATTCCCTCCAGTGGTTTATTTGATCTGATACACATGGTGCAATCTAAACAAGACATTGATTGGGAGGAACTCAAACACTTTATAGAGGATCTCGATCATCTCTCTCAATCAGAGGACAGCATTGCACTTATGAAACAAAAGGAGGATGAGATGACAAACATGCTTTCTCAAAGGTGGAGTGCTCAACCTACGGAGGAAGAGGATTGGAAGATGATGCGGACGGATTATACCAAGGCGCAAGCACTCGGTGTGTACATTCGCATCCGGGAAGAGTTACACGCGCTGCATATCTTTGACGGTGATCAAATACAAGCCGAGAAATGGATCAATCGATTCCTCGAAATGTTCAAGGATATGGTGGAACATAAGCAGGAGAGTCAGTGGTATGTGTCATCCTCATGGTACAAAGCAGGACAGTGTGTCAATGAGAAGTGGTCTGTGTTGAACTATATTGAACATTATTTCATTGTGCGTAGTGCCTACGAAATCCATCGTCGCGCCTTTCCCAACATGTTGAAGGAAGCATTTGCACGGTACAATATGAATCCTCTTACCCATGACATGGAAAGGACATTGATGAGTGAAATGGTGACTGCTCTTGAAAACTCACTCTTTAAGACATGTACACGTGGACGTTTTATTCCACCTCTTCTTTATTCTGGAAATGATTCTATGTTTTGGAAACAATTTTAAGTTATGTTTAATACATGATGCATGGAATATATATATGTCTGACTTTTATGATTTGACAAGATGGATTTCCGTTTAGAGAATGACTCATCCATGATTGTCTCGGGTCCTAGTAAATCGGGAAAGTCCACGTTTGTGGCGAATATGATCAAGAACCGTCATACTTTATTTAAAAAGCCCATTCGTAAAGTCTGGTGGTATTATGGGATAGAAAGTCCATTTCATAAAGAGTTACAAGAGGTGATCTTGAAAATGGGTGTGCCTACCCAAGATGATTTTGATCAATTGCAAGAAAATGATTTAATTGTTCTCGATGATTTACAACAGGAATCTCAAAACAATGAAACTGTGACGGGCTTATTTTTAAGAGGATCTCATCATAAACGGTTTTTCGCAGTACAAATCACACAGTATTTGTATGGTGATAAAGAACAACGTATGCGTAATGGCAATGTCCATTATTTGGTCGCGTTCAATAATCCGAGAAATCAACAACAATTGGCTCAATTCATGGGGAAAATGCTCCCAAAAGGCAATATGAGCGTCGTGCATGATATTTTAACGACATTGGTTCAAAAGTATGGGAATTATGCCTACCTCTTTATTGATTTCACTACAAATTGTCCGTTTGAGTACCGATTTCGCACCAACTTATTTAATCCACCTATGATTGTGTTTAAGTTAAGCAAAAGACCCAATAAAACGAAAATGGACTTTAGTGAATTAGTGGTGGTTCCCAAATCTGACATGAATGAACACACCGGTGGCGGACAGCAAATGGGCGGCGGTGGTGACAGTACCCAACTGATGTCGACCATGTTGCAACGTCAAGCGGAAGATCAGAGGGTGAGAACCATGATGATGACTCCTCAGCAAGCCCATCTTGACCGTATTGCACGAGAGATTGTGCGTCACCGTCCTTCCGCCAATGATATCGCTGCATGGAACGCCCGGTTGTATTTGTTCGATAAATTTCGTCGCCAATTTTTCAATTTGGACAATGATCATGGGAAGCGAATGGAAAAACCTCTGCTCACGCACACCACAAAACCTCCGCTCACGCACACCACAAAACCTCCGCTCACGCACGCCGCAAAACCTCCGCTCACGCACGTCGCAGATCCACCCGTCCTCAAGCGATCGAAAGGGAAAGTCGTCAAACCTTCGGTTGTCACCTCTCCCAAGACGAAGCGTTCTCCCTTGAAATCATCCATCAATACTCGTTTAAGTAAAAAAGGAGTTCTTGAATTGGGATCCTATGGCTCACCATTCAGGTAATGGCAACGGCAGCCGCGCCAATTGCCTCCTCATTCTTATCGCGTATCTTTGGACGTTGTTGCGGCCAAGGCAACGCAGACGACAGCGCAGAGACACAGTACACCATCACGGCGAGCTTTAATTGTTGTTCCAACGGGAATACCGCCTATCTTCAACCCCCACGTCAATACCAAGCAGATTGTGTCGATGGAGAAGGTGTTGCACAAGATTTATTACAATCCCAAACATCCCGCTGGCTACGGAAGCGTCAATGCACTTGCTGCTGCTTCACATTATTCAAAAACAAAAGTCAAACAATGGTTAATGCGTCAACCGACCTACACCCTTCACAAATCTCGATTGCATCGTATTAAACCCTTGCACCCGTATCGTGTACGCGGTCCGCAAATTCAATTTCAAGCGGATATTGTCGATTATCAAAAGTATGCACAGCATAATCGTGGCTACAAGTATATTCTCATGGTGATGGACATCTTTACACGCAAAGCCTGGGCATTCCCTCTCAAGACCAAGAGTGCCAAAGAAGTGTCGGGGGTTTTAGAAGCCATTTTCGCAACCATTCCCACCCCGCAACGACTACAAACGGATCAAGGTCGTGAATTTTATAACCGACCGGTAAAAGACGTCTTGGACAAGCACGCTATTGAATTGTTTTCCATCTACAGTCCCTATAAATGTGCTCATGTCGAACGATTGAACCGTACGGTGAAGAATAAATTGGAACGTATCTTTACAGCCACCAATGACAAGAATTGGGTGGATTATATCGCAGATGTCATGTATGCATACAATCACAGCACCCATTCATCCACAGGTTTCACCCCGATGGATGTGAATGCCTCCAATACCGAGGAAGTGAAACGAAACAATGCGAAACGTCTCCGACAAAACTATAAAAAGGTTGCAGTCCCCGGAAAGTCTATCCCTGTGGGAGTACGGGTACGTATTTCACGTGATAAAGGAACGTTTGGACGAGGGTATGAAGCGAATTGGTCGACGGAAGAGTTCATTGTCTCCAACATTCTCAAGAACCCTCATGGTACCAAAATGTACAAGATCAAAGACTTGAGTGGAGAAGAGATGAAAGGATCCTTTTATGCTCAGGAATTACAAGTGATTCATCGGGAGGAAGAAGTCTATCAAGTGGACAAAGTGCTCAAGACCCGACGTCGGAATGGACGACCAGAATATTTTGTGCACTGGCAAGGTTATCCGGCCTCGATGAACTCATGGGTGACAGACTTAGAACCTCTAGGTAATGTACGCCGCTATTGATTTGTAATCATGCAGGAACTGCATGAGGAACAACATGTGTACTTGTTGAGCAATACTCAACCCCATTTGTATGACAATAAAGCCAATCATTTCTTTACACGACTGGAAAATCCACTTTTTATTCCTAAAGGAGAAACATGGGAAGTAGGCTTGAAAGAGTTTGGGTATGTGAATAATGTGGATACGATTCCCGAAGATTGTTATATTACCGTGGGGAAAATGGTGGATACGAAAGATTTGAAGGCCTATTTGCCTTATTATACGATGGAAGGGACCAATGTGGTCCGTCGTCACACCATTTTTGAATCCGATGAGGAAGTGAAACGAGTCCCCATGATCACCGCGTTGGAATTATATACACGCCGCACCATTTCCAGCATGATGACTGTCACGACACATCCATCCTACTTGTATTATGGAGGCAATGGCATAGAGGAAGCAGATGTCTATGTGATTGACATTGTCCCATTTTCCCTGTTTCAAATCAAGGAATTCTCCGCCTTTCATTACGTCCTTGTGTTTTCCCCTCATTTGGCGGCCTCACTCTTATTGGACAAATGTGTCTATCATTTATCGTTGACGGATGTCGTTCGGATCCATACACGACTCTCCATTCATCGAAAGGAATGTGACGTAAAGAAATATCCCGCTCATGACTATTGGTTCAGTGTGATTCCCTTACACCGCTGTCATTTTGCCAAACATGGGATTGAAAGGATGTTGGGAAATGAAATCTCAGTGCTCAATTTATTCAAACAATTAGAATGGTTTGGTGTGGGGAAGTTAGTGTTTCATTCATCCAACAGATAGTCCTTTCATGTAAAGCATGCTTCCAGTTATACATTGCCTGCGATGGATTATGGGATCCTCTCCGAATTGCAGAAAATAGCCACTGTTACCATGGCTCCCCCAGTGACTTATCAGGATATACAACCCCTGAGTGATGATACGACACGTGCTGTGTGGATGAGGACCGATACCTTTGTGAGCTCTCTCAAACGCAATGCAAAGGCTCCTCCTATTCCCAGAGGGCATATAGGTCTGTTTCATAATCTTCGCATCCTTCTTCCTAAACTGAGAGCGTTGATGAAAGCCGTGAAAATGTATCAACGCACCTTTTTCCGAATGCAACATTTGGCCTCTAAAAAATGGATTGCTTTACCAACACGCACCATGAAAAATCAATTTATTTTCCCACTGGAGTTTCTCAATCCACTCACCCCAAAAGAACGTGAAAAGGAGTATCCACATCCCAAGAAAAAACATGTATCATGGTTCAGAAACCGTATTGATCAATTGTATGACAAGATTGATACACAGTTACACAAGATCGATCCTACCCTTCATATAGCTGATGCTCCTGATTTAGTCACCTCCCGTTTCTTGCCTACCTATATCAACACACTGAATGCAAAGTACCGCAACATGATGCGCATCCTACGTCAACACAAGATGGAAGGTGTTTTAGTCTCTAAACGATTCGGAGCCAAGAAGCGATTGTTTGATACGGTCTTATTGAAAAATGTTCGACAATCGATTCAAAAGGAACAAGGTACAAAACGGCCCATCATTCATCATCATCATTTAGTTCATTCCCATCCTAAAGATGGGAAAGAAAATGTATTGGCCAGTGGTGCGGATATGCAGCATGAAACGGGACAACATGCCCTTCCCTTCACATCTACGGAAAAGTATCATATCTACAACACGTATAATATATTTGCCTATCATAGTTTGGTGGATTTGATGGAGATGTATGGGACTATTCTCCATGATTTTGAAGTGAAACAGGAACGGTTGGCTACGTTAAGAAGGAGGGTGAAAGAATTCAAACCCACTGCAGGAACTGACAATCTTGACGAGATCGTTCGTGAACGAGATAGGGTAAATGCAGAAGTGACTGTGTTGACATCGGATCTTTGTCAATTCATCAAGGGGAACAAACTGTTATTTTATGTGTCTAGACCTGAATCGTTTTATTACAAGAATTTAGAGAGTGATAAGACATGGAGTTCTATCGTCCCCACAGGTTATTATTCGTTGGAAACCTATTTGAATACCATCTTCCCCGCCCCCATGACATGGACCATCACATCCATGTCCTATCATTATGAACTGACCATCGATTGCACGGACGATATGGAAATCAAGATGGACCGGCACTCTAAAGCCTATGAGATATTCAAAACAGAAGAAGTGACTACCTACGTGTGGGAAGAATGGATCTTGGAAATCCCCCTCAGCACGATTCATGTTCCCTCCTTTATCCTTCAGAAACAAACCATGGAATTGGACGCTCTCTTTGAAAAGAAGAGTGTCCCCTATGCATTGAGTGGGACCCATGTCTTGCTTCGAAACGGAAAACCGACACAACAGTATAAGACCGAGGATAAGAAGCATCCCAATATTCTCAACATCAAACATGGCGACTCTTTTGAGATTTTTCATACCCTATCTCATCTCCCTAGTCCATTACGCTTCAATTTACCCACGAAATATTATACCCTTCAATCTTTTGTGCAAGCTTTCAATCAAGCCATCCCCCTGCCTGATATGGTGTGGGTGACGTATACAACAGTGGGCGTCTTTCACGTGCTTCACTTTAAAATCGCGGAAGGGTATGGGTTGAAAATCAATCCCCCACAACTCTGGCAACACATGTTGAATCATAGTCATGAATATGGTATGTTCACCTATCATGAACAAACCTGTATACACTCGGAAACGCCGGAACATTGTTCTGCAAGTTACCGTCGGTATCAACAACGTCCAAAACATGTCACCCATGGGATGACATTACACATCTATGGTTTACCGGAATATACCTTTGATTATGCCAAAGGATGGAACCACACCCTCGACACCCTCTTCCCATGGAAAGGGAAGGAATTGGATCGCTTGTTTCAGAAATCCTATTTCCCTTATGCTTACGAATCGAAAGAGCTGTTGGCCAATACGTGTTTACAATCCTACTTGTTTGGAGATAAACTCTCTGATAAGACATTGTATTCACCCGCTGTCGCGTATCAAGAAGGATCCACCCTGAAAGTCTGTAAAGATAGATTGACTTCCTTTATTGGATGGTTCAGTGAGGATATGCAACAGCTCATGACGACCATGATGGAACGCTGGCAAGAAAACATGTTTTATCTAGTGGATGGTATGGTGTTGGGAGTGGATGTGGGAAAACACGATATTCAATCGGTGATGGTGAATACACATCCCACACCTCGCCCTTTTCTTCATCTCTATAGCAAGACCATGAAACCGTTGCACATCTATGACCACATGATTCGGCAAGGTTACATCAACCCCACCCTGGACATTTCTACCTCGTTTCATCGTGTCCGCATTCCCAAAGGGAGTTATACCTTGGAAGGACTCTTTTCTAAACTCCAAGTGAATTTACAGATGTGGACGGATGTATCCCTCTCTCTCTCGAAAGACCATTATTTGACGGTGAAAACCGCGGAACATGCCTTTATTGATTTTGGAGAAGCGTTGAGTTATCGTATAGGTCTACCCCAATCCTATTATGGACCCAATACACAAATGACAACACTCTCTCCGCTCAGCCTAACTCCCAATTCCTTCAACATTATCGTCTATTGTAATATTGTGGCGGAAAGTATTGTGGGAGGACAACGTGAACAAATCTTGAAAATTCACCCCATTGAAGAGAAACAACGTTTGGGGGAAATGGTGTCGTATGAAGTGTCCAATATTGATTATTACCCCATTTTTACATCCGCTATTGATGAGATTGAAATTCAGTTGCGTGGTGACGATGGTGAATTTATTCCGATTCATGAAGGACGATCCTATTTCAAACTCCATCTCCGCCGTAAGGAGACTAGGTAATTATGGACAGAGTGACACTCAACCATGCATGAGGAAACGATTCACTTGTTGAGTAATGCTCAGCCCAATTTGTTTCCTGAAAATAGAGCCAATCATTTCAAAAATCGCTTGGTTCCTTCCATCCCCATAGTCCATGGGGATCAATGGGAAGCCGGTATCTCCGTCGTCAACTTTATCAATACCCTTCAGACAATACCCGTGGATGTCAGCTTTAGTGTGGGGACATTGAAGGATCATCCTGAGACGATTTCGACCGTCTTTACATCCTCTATCCTTCCTGTCAAAACGGATTCACCGCGAGGAGAGCAAGACAAACAAGGTGAACAAGGCAAACAAGGCAAACAGGGTGAACAAGACAAACAAGATAAACAAGACAAACAAGGCAAACAGGGAGAACAAGGCAAATTTACGCGCTTCAACATTCCACGCGGTATTTATTCGGAGAAGACGTTGATGCAGTGTTTGAATCAAAATCGACAGCATGGACACAATTTCCACTTTTCTATCACTACATTGGCGCCTCATGTCCATGTTGTTTCAGTGGTCGTACCCCCACACTGCAGTATGAAACTCCATCCTTTGCTCAAAGACATTCTTGGGTTTAAAACAGACTTACTCACTTCCTCACAGCAAGCGACTGCCCCTTTGAATTTGAATGCCTTTACCTACAATATTCTCCTGTATTGTAATATTGTAGGTTATCATTATGTAGGAGGTATGAAAACAAACTGTATGTGTGTGATTCCCTACACGGGGAAAGATTATGGAGATAGTATTCATCATGAATTCCAGAATGTCACCTATCTCCGTGTGAAAAGTCAACAGGTGCAAGATATTGAAATCAAACTCATGTCGGATGACGGTCATCCCATCCCTATGACAGACGGACGGTCCTATGTAAAAATGCATCTTCGACGTCGCGCAATTAAGTAATTGTCTTTTCCCAAGCACATCAAGACACGATGACGAATCTCTTTTTAATCCGTCACCGACCACATTCCTCTGGACGATTGTTTGGAAGAGGTTCATTTATGCAACGCGGTGGATGGAATAAAGTGATTGGACAGAAAACACGCATGATTAGACCCCGTGTCACTGGTGTCAAGAAACCATCCATCCGTTTGCCCAAATCACTCAAAAAGAGTGTTCCCAGAAAAACATTTCGAAAACCCTCTCGAAAAACAAATCGAAAACCCTCTCGACAAGCAACACGAAAACCTTCGCAGAAGGGACTTGTACATACGGTACAGAAAACGTTGGGAAAATCGTTACGTACGACAGAGTTTCTCAATGCTGCGAAACAAGCTGTCACGGATGCTGTCAGCTCTACCGCACAAGAAGGAGTTGATCGTCTCAAAAAGGGTGTGAAAGCACTCGCCAAACGCACTTTACAGACTGCTCCCGAACGTGTTGTAGAAGCTATTCAAAATAAAGTGAGTCGGAAACGCGTCTTCACGGATGAAGAAGGAGATCGGGTGGAAGCACCTGCTCCTAAACGTCGCCGTGGTCATGTGGCCATTGCTCATCATACGAAATGGGGAAAAGGAAGTTTGATGGGGCGTTATCGCGGAGGTGCTAAACAACGCATGCTCTTTTAAGAACTAAGCAATCTTAGAACATCCGTCTCATCAAGCATGGCGGAAACCCCTGCCTTATTGGATGCGCGTTACGATGTATTCCAAAGTGATAAAGTCGATGTCTCGAGTACTTCTCAGCATACGAGCGTTCTGACACCAGTCAATGGATTGGAAAATCCCGGTACCATTCAATTCACGGTCCCTCGACTAGCCATTCATTGGATGGATGTATGCAATGCCTATTTTCGCGTGGAAGTACAACTCATGAAACATGATGCGGCTAAAGGAGCAGACGTGCCATGTGAGGCGTCAGACAAGGCGATTATTATCAACAATACGGCCCACTCCCTCTTTTCCGACATTACTATCCGCTTGAATGAACGCACCATTGAAGGAGGCAATGACTTGTATTATTTGAGAGCTTACCTTAGCAATCTTTTACAATATACCAATGATGTGAAGAATACACACATGGTCACACAAGGATTTACTGTTCCTCAAGTGATGTATGACACGGAGTATGATGCAGCGACGAAGACGATAAAGACTAAGGCGGTAGAGTTTACAGATAAAGAGAATGCACTCAATCAAGCCATTCTCAAACAATGGTCAGACCACAAATTTAAACGTACCTTTGACTTTCCCCTGAAATGTAATTTGTTCCAACAAGTGATTGCTCTGCCCCCAGGCATGCAACTGGATCTCATTTTCACCTTGAATAAACCGGAATATGCCATTTATGATATGGAACATCCTGCAGGGACGACCTCTACAAAGTACAAGTTCAAAATCACCTCTTTCCAATTGTATATGCCCATGCTCACCCCGAATGCGGAACTGCAATTGAAAACTGCGAATCGACGCAAGACAGAAGCCATTTATTATCGCTACAATGGCATGACCGTCCAACGACAAACGATTGAAAGTGGAGTACAAAAGAAGACGTTTTCCAATGTGGCTGCTCTATTGAGTCCTAAACTCATCTTTTTCGCGGTTGTTCCCAGTAACTCTTGGTTTGATCCAGGAAGTCGTAAACTCTATTTTGAAAGGCATGGACTCTCTCAAGTCACCATGACCACCAATGGAGCCATCATGACAGGAGGCACCATCAATTGCAAAGATGACGTGATTGCCTACAGTCAATTCAATCGTGCGATTCAAGTCTATAACACGAATGAATCATGTGGTATTGATTTGGAGAGTTTTACCAAATACTGTTACTTTATCGCTTTTGACTGTACCTTGGATAAACAAATCGATAGTGTTCAACCCACCAATACACGTCAATATGGACTGGAATTGCAATTTGAGAATACGACCAAGCAAAATATGGATTTATTAATGTTTGTCATTCATGACGAACAATTCTCCGTCACACCGGAGAATGCTGTCATCTCCAGTGCGTATATCCCTCCCGCTATTTAAGTGTTGGCGCGCATGGACATCCTCATAAGATATGGTGAAGGAGCCCGAGAATCACGTTCCTCCTATCGCTTGGACATCTCTTTATCAACATCGTCTCATTAAAGCTCAGCGTTGGCTGAATGGGAGACTGGTTAAGCAACACGGAAATCGAAGGAATCATGCAGGGTATGAATCAATTACAAGAGAAACATTTACTCAATGCCTGCATGTGCGAAGATGATTTTCTCTGTGCTATTCAGTGTAGTTGTCAAACGTTTGCTCATCGCCTCCTCCAATCTTCTTACGTTCCCTTCCAAGGTGTGTTTCCTGCTGATCTACTTCCTGCTCATTCCCCGGAATCAAAGACACTTATTGTCAATAGTGATCGCTCTCATCAACCTGGCAAGCATTGGTTGGCCTTTTATCAAAATGCGGATCAACGTGTGTGCGAATTCTTTGACTCTTATGGACTCACTCCATCTCACTATCCACATGTTACCGAATGGTTATCGACAACACCTTATCCTCTAAACTATCGTCGCCCTCTGCGTATACAAGGCCCTAAAGCCTATTGTGGTGCTTACTGTATTTACTTTTTAAACCAATGCCCTTTTAACACGTCTATGGAAAAAACACTGACCTTCTTTCGAACATTGGATGCTTACGAGAAAGATCAAGAACTCATTCAAACCTACTTGTCCTTCAATGATAAAATTGTCTATTCCTATTTGTATTCTACATTATCCCATGTTTTGAAGTCAATAAAGAAATGAATCATGTCAATGATTGTATTTTTATTTCAGACAGAGGGTAATACTACAAGGTTTTGTACAAGGTTCAGTCACTCGTGATAGCACACTATACACTATACACAGAGCTTTTCCGTGACTCATCATGCACGATAAACAGTGACTGTTGAAGCAATATCTTGATCACAAAGGGGGCAAGATGATGTTTCAAAGGGATTATAACATGTAGAACACATAGCATTATGAGAACATGGTAAAAAGAGAAGGGACCGTTCCTGTTTAAAACATGTAACACAGTTCCGTTCACATAATAATTGAAATGTCTCTTCTTCTAATTTCTTTCTAAAGTCACTTTTATGGGAAGAGTTATCTGACACATCCGTTGCAAATCTCACTTTTTTCACTTTTTTCACTCCAGATCGCGCCAATGTCATTGTATTGCAGTGTGGCAGGGAGACATCCTCTATCCACCTACGCTCCAAATGGTGATTCATAGCATGCTCATCGAGATCCATGAGTCGATCCACTAATTCACCAGCAGTGATCGTTTCATTGAGATGTGTTACCGTTTCTATCGCTTTGAATGAATATCCCAGATCTCTTGCGACAACCCACGACGTTGGGATGCTAGTTGCTGTCCGATTCATTGAGAGAATCTCCTTCGAATAGGGATTTGAGAATGTCTTCCACCAACGATTCCGCTTCTGCAATCGATAAAACACCCGTCACAATCACACTTCCGTTGGAAAAGAAGGAGCAGTGTAAATTACCTTTGCGTATTAACGTTCCGGGAAACAGCTCGCGCTCGTTGGAAATCACTGATGTCGATGGCAACTGTTGAATGGTTTGCATGCGGTCTTTTGTATAGTTCCATTGACATTGAACGGTGCAGGATTTTGTGATTGGGTCGCTCACGTCCAATCCGTAGGGGGCGAGTAATTGGCGCATCTCTTTACAAATACGATCGTAGGTTTCCAGAGAGTGGTTGCCCAAAATTTGGATACACCCCCGTGGAAAAATCTGTACAGCAACCAAAGAGTTCCATTTCCAATAGACTCGACAAGGGCGTGATGCTCGGTAGGTGGCCAGAGGGAGTTGCGGTAACAATGTCTGCAGTGGTATTGCGGAGGATGCTCTGAGCTCCACCATGCGGTTGCAGATCCTTGACATTTTTGAGAGCGGGGTGTAGATACCCTTCTTCATATAGGCGATGGTTACCGTAGGGAAGGCTCTGATTGGGTAAATACCAACACCGCTTGTCCTCCCAGATACTTAAGGCTTTCTTCACTTGCGTCACCGTTCTCATCTCGTGATGTTGGGATTGGAGGAGGGTTTGTGACACTGTGGTAACGGAATGTTTTTCGAAGGCGTCCACATAATTCTGATGTTTCACTTGACGCTTCTTTGCTTGACACACTCCTTTCATGCGACAGTCGTGGATTTCTTCCTCATTACCTTTGAGGACAATGTAAGAGTACATCTTGGCACTCAAACATACAAACTCCTTCACCCTATCCCCCACACACTCGTCCTTGAAACATCCCAAACGATTCGCATTCTCGGTACGTCTCTCTGGATGACTCACGGGGTAATTTGAGGTATCGAGAACACCTTTCGCCTCCGTATCAATAAAATTGGGGATGTTGTCAAACGAACGCAGCACTTCTTCGCGTGTATACCGGCTGCGGACTTTGAGGAAGAAGGAGTCTGTGTCCCCACCAATGAGTTCCACTGAGGTGCACGTCTTGTTGGCTTTCCACTGGTCAAACAGCTTGTACATAATAATCTTGCTGTTGTCCAGGATGCATTGCCCGATATAAATGGGCTTGTTCAAGTCTACCTTGGTCTTGCGCACATTCACCACCACGGCTTTGTCGCTGATGTTGAAGAAAGATTGGCAATAGGGATGACGTGTCCATTTGCTAAATACATTCGGTGATCGAACAAAATAGTGCTTCCCATATTTCCGCACATTCTCCATTGTCTTACCGTAAAGTGCGTTCACCATCAACTTGTGGAGATTGCGGCGCATTTTCGTGGTTGCCTTGGCGCGTTCTTGCGTATGGTATTGAACATAGGGGCGAATATACGGTTCTTGGTTGAAGGAGATCCCGTAATGAACCTTGGTGATATGTAAACCCTTCTCCACATAATACTTGAGAGCAGCGATATGTACTACATACTCTTTTCGATTCTCGTGCGTCATCATTAACTTGTTGGCTGAGTGAAAGGGTCGGTTCCCGTTCAACTCTTGCCATAGCTCTTGCATATAGGGAGACATGTCCTCCCATTTCGCCGTCCCGCGGTAAGGAGCCAATGGTAAATCTTCCGTAGCATCTTGGACGTGTGGGGGATATTCCAAATCGACGCACAGTACATGACCCGTGGTGCCATTGACATTGTATCGTCTCACCCATTCGTCGTTGATGTCCACCAAGACCTCCGGTCGTACCCAGGCAAAACAATCCTTCGGCAAAGGTCCCATCATGGCCGCACCGTATAAATTGTTCGCATCGATGTAAAACAGGTGAGTCCCTTCTTCTGCTTGCGCGCGGTGCTGATTCACAAATGTCATCCCTCCACGAATCCCTGCTTCAAACACGCGGTACATATCCACGTCATGCAATTTCTCCAACTTGACCTGTGTCTTTTTAAAGAAAAATGAATAGGTCAAGCCAGGTGTGCCGAAATAGTGGATGGGGTCCAATGCAGACACGTCGCGTATTTCACTTCGAAAGTGTTCGAAGATGTCTGCGAGCAAGGCTACATCCACTGTCAAATAATAGTGGATATAATCTTCAAACGTGCTGCATCCCGTCTCTGTCCACGCCTTTTGTGCCATAGCATACTCATCCTCTTCCAACTCCTTCTCACTCAAATCATTATAAAATGCTTCCTTCGGAGGCAATTGAGTCTCGTGGATACGATCCCAGCAGTCAAAATATGTATAGGGAAAATATCCTTTCCGAATAGATGTGTGATCGCAATTCGGATAGATGTTGCTCAATATGTGATTTGAGTGAGGAAAGTCACTGATGGTCGTTGACAAATTGTTTAGAGAGTCTTTCAAAAACTGACATGAATCGATGAATCGGAGTTTATATAGGGTATTGGATGGCATGGGAAGAACGATGGTCACTCCCAACGTCTTGTCTCCTGACACATAAAGGGGCTCGATCTTATACATGTGATCCAGCTTTGTAAACCCTTGTACAATCACCTGGTGACTGTCATATCCCTTCCAATTGTGAAACAAGATGTTTAATGTGTTCCGGGATTGACGTCGTCGCAGGTTACATGCATTGCACAGGGTTTGCAGATATTTGCCCGTGATATGATCGTGGTCTCGCACCTTGGTCGTAGGCCCATTCTTTTCACCTTGCTTCTGGGGTTTTACATCACATCCGCACATGTTACATTGAGCTGTCTGTTCATAGTCCCGCATATCATCCTCCGTCAGTTTCATGTTACGGTTTGTCGCTTTCATGTGATCAAACATCGACCAGACCACCTGTCTTATGTGTGTAATAAAGGCAGGAATGCACTCGTTCCCCTTATGGATCACCACCGATTCTTTCTTGTCCAGCGCCGGATGCCACACCACATAGGATCCCACATACGCTGCCGTATGCTTCTTGGACACGGAATCAATCATGCTCTCAATGTCCGCATACATCACAGCGAGGGGTTGAGTGGTTTTCGCGTGGTCGATAAATTCGTGCGGTTTCGTATCTTCCGGGGTCGTTTCCATCTGAAAAAATCCTCCATCGCATTTGGCTTGATGTTCCACACGTTCTTTGTGCGCCATATCCTTTGTCTTTCCATACTTCATCCCCTTTTCGTAGAAATTAAATCGTAAGCTACATAACTCGCATGTTTCAAATCGTTTTACTTGCGTTTGGCTCATATTCCGATACCACATGCGAGCACATTTCTGAAAATCCGTCACGGGAAGAAAATGTCCAGACTGGTCCTCCATATCGTACCGCGTCACCATCACCAGATGAACGATGCGTGTGTTCTCCTTCACAGCTTGACGGACCGGGTATAATTGACCCACGAATCCTTTACTGTCATGCACGTGGATACGAAGAATGATATTGTTCTTCTTTTCGAACTCCTGAATATCCCGTGTATTCATCAATCCCTCTGACGTCATCATGGAAAAGTCTAGATGATAATATTGATTCAAATTCAACTTGCGCACTTCAGGAAGTCGATTCTGATAAATGTCATAGGATGTCTTGGTGCGGGAATCAACACGATCACGTCGAGGAATGCGATTGTCTTGGTAGGCTAGTGCATAGAGGACACTGTCTTGAAAACAATGTGATGTATACGTGTTGCGCTCAAACACACATATGCCTTTGCAGAGCTTGATATCTCGGTGGATAGGAATCGGTGCGCCCATGCGAAAATTAGGGAAGGAACTTGTTTGAACTAGTAACTCCAATACTTCCTTCACCGCAAATCCTGATCCATCTTCTCGATAGTCTTCAATAAATTCTTCAAACATTGACACCATGTCACCGAACCATGTATCAAAGTTGCGTGCTTGGACGCCTTCGTGAATGTATGAGGGTGTGGTGATGTCTCTCACTTCCTCTTCGCCCGTCGACATATCCATCTTGGCAAACCTGAGTCTCATACTCACAAACACTTTCACGTCCTCGTGGGGATGTTGTTGTACAATGACACGATATAAGTCCGCATACATTGAATTTAAATATACCTTCCATTCATTCGTGGCTTGATGAGGGGTAAATCGATAATTATATCCGCGACCGTCCATGATCCGTTCTTCTTCCACAGCTGCACCGCCCTCTTGCATGAACTCAAACAGGTAGGGACACAAATGTTCATCCCATCCTTCCGCTTCAGCATTCACCGCTACATCACAGTAGCGACACCGTCCCACACACGCATGCTTATGGTACGCCTCCACGTCGAAACTTCCGTCGCAATCCAAACACAACAAGTCATTGTCATCACCATAATTAAACGCGCGGCAATCGTGTTCGTTTCCATACCATTTACAGCATGTCCAACAATAGTTGCGACCCGTCTCCGCTGCTCCATGAGCAATACAGTCTTGAAAGCGAGAGAATGACTGACGGCAGAATTCACACGCGTACTGCATGGTTAGAATGAGAATGAATTTCTCTGACAGCGCCTTTCCTTATATACCGTGCGGTGACTCATCACACGTGCTCGGCGCCGCGTGCTCCGATTGGTGCTCTTACCCCAAGTGCGCCGATGCGTGCTCCGTGCTCTGATGCGTGGGCGTGTGCTCTGATTCCTGTCTTCTTCGCTACCCGATGCGTGGGCGTGTGCTCCGATAAAAGAGCAGGGCATGTACTTAAGTGCAAATGGTGGTGAAAGGGGCTAGAATTGGCTACTAACGCTAACAAGGAAACAAGAGCCACCAAAACGTATAGTGATAGTAGTAAATTAGTGTGTAATGTGGCGAATCCTTCATATAAATCACTGACTTTTTTTAAGTCACAAGCATTCCGTCAGCAATTTTAAGCTTTCTATACTTATAGGTTACTCTCCTCCCGAATTTGTCGAAAGTCTTCAAAATACAAAGCCCCAGATGCATGTAGTTGAGGATATATCCTACATTCAAAAAATTACAGTATACAAATCTGACAAGCATCATTGCATTAGAGACGATAGCGTGAAGCATAGCGATATCAGCAGCTTGATCTGACATCCTCTGTTCGACACATTCTAATCAGATAATGCTTGAGGTAGCAAATTAATTCCGTAACAACACGGGAAATGATTATGACCAAGTCAGTATTCATTTGTAACATACACAACTTCAAAAAGTGTGGTGTGGTCAATCCTGGGGTTACCTTCTTCGTTGTGACTTTCATGACTCGAAGTTTGGCCCAAAATCCGTGCTAAAATTTGGAGTTTTTCTTGCAATTATCATATTAGGCTCTGTTTGCATTCCTCAAACTTTTTACAAAAAAAATCCTCAAATTCTTTACAAAAAATCCTCAATTTTTTTCATAGGCTAATCACAGGCCTGCAAATCTGACTGAGGTGTTTTCTCATTTTTGAATACCGCACATTACTTGTTCAAAGACTCTCCCAAACGTCGAGGTGACACGTTGTGTTGAAAACTCAATTGGTTGCCACAAGTGCAATTCAGGTGTTTGATCATTTAGAACAGTACATTGAGCATTCAAAAGATCGTTCTTCAGGTGTTGTATCTTTTTGAGAAAGTGAAGATCGGTGTTGAGGATCCACTTATGTTGGCAAAACTAGGATTTTTCAGGGTGTCTACAAGGCCTGGATATCCTGAATAAATCCTGATTTCGTCGAAACTAAAAGTTGTGAACAACGTTCTGAGCTTCATTTTTTGCGTTAACAATAAGGTAAATGAAATGTAATTATGCTTTTCTGTGACTTTATATTAGCTCGTGCCCTTCGATTTCTTTTGCTAACGTAAGCTAATGTCCGTGTGTGTTTTCTTTCTGTTTCGGGTTGCATGTGCTAATTTAAGCTTTTTTCGCATATATGAATTTTCAAACTCGATGGATGTCTCAGACTTCGATAATAGATTAGCGTCTCCTATTTCGTAGCTGCTCTCGGCATCATTCAATGACCATCAGTAAATGAATCTTGTTCGTCGGAGTGGTCACACGATGCAGATAAAAATGTTATGTACCTCATTCGCATTCGACTGCTGATCGTAACTGCCGGCAGAATGAAATGACAATCAGTGAATCTTGTTCGTCGTAGTGTCGACGTTCCCTCATCCTTCACCTCAACCACATCATCTTCAATGAATGCTGATGCATCTTCATCTACAATGAACCCGGAACCGAGAATGGCTCCTAATACAGGACCTACAAAAATTGAAGTTTGTCAAAGCAGAAATAATTTGGGCCTTGGATATGGTAAAGAAACACCGTTCACAACGATCATGTAATGATTAACAATCTATATTTCGAGCGATGTTCAAGAACCACCCTGTTGTTGACAACACCTTAATAAGTTAGACTACGTTGTGACTTCCGGATTATCTCCACATTTTCAGAAAGAGATATTAGCCAGAGTATATATGTCCAAGGAGTTTAGTATATCTTTACGATGAGGCATTAAACAAAATTGCTCAAAGGGGACATCAAGATCTGTGGATTAGATATCTCAATGAGTACTAGTGTTGTAGTTAGTGAATTCGTAACGTCAGTATTTCTCACTCACACGAAAGCTGAAACATATTTGAAAGTGTCAATAAAACATAAATTAAATAACATTGGTGGCTCATTTGTCGATGTCTTCGATAGATTGTTGCAAATCAGCATGGCAGTCAATCTTTCATTTCACCGAAGATTTTCTGAAGAATTTCATCACAAGTGTGGGAAGGAATTTCTCCAAACAGGTACATGCTCGTTACATGTCGTGCGTGAGTGGAGCATATGAATTGAAAAAATGTACTTGGGATTTGTCATCTGTACTGCAAAGCATGCACTTCTCCTGCACACAAGGCTGATTATTGGCTACACATATTACAGGTTCAGCTACATTTCCGAAGTCTTTCTGCAAATGCCGTTGGGTAGAAAACAAATATACAGTGCTTCTAAAAAGTCTGGAAATACTTTAAAGGCTGCTTTCCTTTTTGTCATAACTTTTAGAAACCGGTGAATGCGATTTATCAGAGCTCACATGAAGGGAATTTAGTTTTCGACAGGCGAAATGTAATTCTGATCGCGTTATATACTATTTTCATAGCGATATCAAACAGTACCTATCTTTAATAATAGTAAACTTATCATTCCGTAACTAATTTTAACAAAAACAACTTTATTACTGAAAACTAGTTATTCAATATCACTCAATTTGATCTTATGAATACCACCAGTGAAGTCTGCTTGTAAAACAATCGTTGTTGCTCCGTCAAGAAGCACGACGTCTGTGATGGCAGTGAGTAGTGTTCACTCCTTGCTTGCTACAGTTAGAAGCTTGTTGCTTTCAGTATCTGATTCATCATGGACACAGAAACACGCATCTGCCTCGTACAACTTTACTATAAAAATATGAGAAGTACAACTTCCACACTGAGGGCATACAAGACTATCCATGGACTACACAAAGATCCGCTCACAGCCTCAGCGATCGTGAAGTTGATTCAGCGATTCGAATCCACTGGATCGGTTTCTGACAATCCACGAACCGGAAGGCCCCCCCTTCTTGATCGAAGTGCCATAGTGATGGATAAACTGAATGAACAAAAAGAAAACCATCCATTGGGATTGGCCTCCGCAAGCTCCATCTCAAGAGCCATAGACAGTCCTCGCGCCAGTGTCAATAGGATATTGAAGCATCACTTCAGACTTTACCCCTACAAGTTGCGGTCAACACAAGCAATTACGGAGGATGATAAAGGTAAACGACTTCAGTTTTCGGATTTCATCATTGACAATGATCTTATTGAGAAGATTTTGTGGAGTGACGAGGCTAACTTCTCGGTGGACGGGTCCGTGAACAATCACAATGCTATTATATGGGGAACCGAAAGACCTCCGGCACACCGGCATCCTCTTCACTCGCCACATGTGACTGTGTGGATGGCCTTTACGAGCGAGTTCAAGTTGAAGCCTTTCTTCTTCCCTGCGACAGTTCTAGTGAATCCTATAAATTCATGCTCGAATCGCACATGATCCCGCAATTGCGACGGCTTCGCCAGCTACACCATGTCACATTTCAACATGATGGTGCACCGCCGCACTTCGGAAGAATTGTGACTGAAGTCCTGAAGAAAACTTTTGGTGACAATGTCATCGGACGGGGCTTTCCGAACTTGTGGCCGCCGAGGTCTCCTGATCTCACTCCGCTTGACTACTACTTTTGGGGCATGTTGAAAACTCAAGTCTACAGCCGGGGAAGACCACAGAATCTCGAGACCCTCAAAGAGTGGATCGTGGAAGCTGCTGAAGACGTGCAACAAGATGAGATCTCCAGTGCAGTCCAGGACTTGTTCTACCGGTGCGAACTTGTTAGAGACCTCAACGGTGATACTTTCGAACATTTGTTATAATTTCTTCATGATATTGTACTGTTTTTGGTGATTGTTTGTTATTGAATAACTAGTTTTCAGTAATAAAGTTGTTTTTGTTAAAATTAGTTACGGAATGATAAGTTTACTATTATTAAAGATAGGTACTGTTTGATATCGCTATGGAAATAGTATATAACGCGATCAGAATTACATTTCGCCTGTCGAAAACTAAATTCCCTTCATGTGAGCTCTGATAAATCGCATTCACCGGTTTCTAAAAGCTATGACAAAAAGGCACGCAACCTTTAAAGTATTTCCAGACTTTTTAGAAGCACTGTATATGTAACAGAGCAATAGAGATTCTGCCTAACACTGAGAAGTATTGCGTTGATGTGGAACCTCAACACCATGTAGCATCATTCTCGACAGTCGCTGACGCAATCAATGACCCATTTCTTGCATCTAAGCTGCATTTTTTCAGTTCCCTATCGCATTAGTTTGAGCCATTTCTACGGAGGTTTCACCACGACAAGTCGATGATTCCATTTTTAGACGGTTTTCTCATAGGCCTTGTCACAGATACACTGAAAAGATCCGTTAAGGCATTGGTTATGCCGGAAGTGGGGACAGACGTTTACAAAATTTCTGAGACTTGATCTGAATGACGATGCAAATCTGAAGGAAACATCGCAGGTGGATCTGGGATTCGAAGCCAAACGCAGCATGTAATGTTAAGGCACCATCACCCGTAGTTAAATGAATAAAGTAAAAACCACACCAGTAGGAAAGAATGTTGTTCGAGCTTTCGAGTGTCCTTCAGACGGTCATAATCATGAAATGAATCCATTTAAACGTAGTATCCTAAATAATTCTCATCCACGCAGAATGCTGGAGTTCGGTCAAACCGCTCGCTATTGCCTTATCGCGAAAGTGGATAAAATACTTGAGAGGAGTCCACTGAAACACGATCTTGTTAAAGACGCTGCATCACTCTCTCCGCATGTCACTATAACCAAGCCTTCAACGCTTTGCGAAAAGCGATTTGACATTTTATTGAACAGAATGATCGATTCCAACTGCATTTCTGCATCTCAGGCTGATTCAGTGAAGCAGGAATATTCCGACTTTATACAATCTGATCTAATGAAATAGAACTTCAGGCAAATTTCGTTGGTATTGCATGTATTAATACCAAAATTTAACTGCTAATGCTAATTTGACATCGGCAAACATCGATTGGACGACCTCTACTGCAGTCTTCTACGAAACAAAGAAAGTTTTCAACACCTGTGGGCAGTAGTATGGAACGTTTTGGTCTCATTCCATGGTCAAATAGCAGTTGAAGGTGTTTTCACCATGAACAAAGATATGCTAATTGAGAATCTTCATGAGAATTCTATCTTGGCACAACGTGTGGTCCATAACGCCATTCAGTATTCTGGAGGGGTTCTGTATGTTTCGCTAACTGCTTCTTTGATCGAATCGGTTAAGTGTTAATCCCGGCGCACGTGAAATGGCACTCGAACTAAAAAAGAATGAGGAAGATCAGCAAGCTAAGAAAGGCAAACATGTTGCTGAACTGGATTGTGAATTGAACAAGATTGAAACTCAAAATTCGATCAAAAAAAGAGAAATATTGTGAACTTGACGATCTGGTTACGGTGCTAAAAAAAATTGAAGACTAGTTTGCGACCACTTGAAAATCAGATAAAAGTGTAATTCGTTTTATAACTGAATGTTTGAAAAATATAGCATCGTCATTTTTAAGCCTTCATGAAACAGAGCGATTTTACGGTTGTGATTAATGCTTTGGAATTAGGCGTTCTATTAGACACAAAAGAAACAGCAAAAAGAGAACTGCGAAATACATGTACTACCAGGCAGCGACACTGATGTTCAAGTGGCGATAACACGAGATGGTCATTTTGTAACTACAGTAGAAACTTATAACGGACTCGGTTATAACGAACTCTCGGATATAACGTACTCCTCTTGCAGGCACGGACAAAAATTCCTATTATGTCTATATAAAATGCCTCGGTTGTAACGTACTCGGATATAGCGAACTCTTTTCAAGGGTCCACAGAGCAAATTTTGATTTTTTACAACGTACTTAGGGATGGAAGCACTTAAGTATTCTGAATCATCGAAACGAAGCTGACACGATTCTACAATAACTTGCTGCGTTTGATGATGGCAGCAACAGCTCTTGTCATTGGCTCGGAGGAGGACAACTTTTGAGTGTCGAATCCGTCCAATGAGCAACAATGAGCAATCGATAGAAGTGAACTGGAATTAAGACATTGTCCACCTATCGTCTTGCGTTGACCACTGTCGAAGTCGCTCGCTTACACAGAAAACTCTGGATGAATTTTTATCAAAATGACTTATTGCAGCTTACATTGTCTTTTTAGTCATTCAGATTTTTAGATTCATGTTCAGAATATTGCATATTTTTTTCTTACACAATAGACAATTGTTAAGACACTATGCTGTTTTCTCGAGTAGGCATGATCATACATGTAGGGCCAGGGCATACAAATAAATGTACATTACATGTACATGTATTTATGGTGATGCATAGTGAGAATTAGCTGGTCATGATGGATAGGACCTTACTATTGCAATTGACATGCTCCTGATGTAGCAATGTTTTGCGAAACTTGGTTGGATACCTCAATACCCGACACCGCTATCTCGTGCAAGAACTATCGAGTCATAAGGAGGGACCGCAATACCAATGGCGGTGGAATCGCGTGCTACGTTCAAGATTCTTTTTCGCCCTCGGTATTAACTAACTCTGAAATTCCATCGCTTGGTACTTGCAGTTCTGAAATTCTTCCAATCGTGTTGCCAAAGCTACTATTAATAGGGATCTATCATCCCTTTTGGAACAGTCCTCAAGACCATGAAGCGGTCATTTCCTGTCTATTGGATATCATTGATTACTGCGTTTCATCTATTTGCAACTCTTGTGATTTGCGGATAGTCATCATCGGGGATCTGAATGACCTTCGTCTTTATACAGAGGAGATTGAACAGCTGACAGGCACCAAGGCACTGATTGATTTCCCGACAAGAGGGAATAGCATCCTTGACCAGCTATTTACTAACATTGAATGCCATGATTCTCCCCAACACTTCAGTCCGATTGCCAGATCGGATCACGCTTTAATTTTGTGGACTAGAAGCATCTCTCGTGTTCCGTGCGAGAAAAGGCCAGTTTTCAACATGTCTGACTACAACAAAGCCAAGTTTTATGAGGCAATTCATCAGTACGACTGGTTGGAACTCATTTCGTCTCAGGAATGTGTTAACGAAGCTGCTTCACTTTTCCAATCCTGTCTCTTGGCATTATTTCATTCATGTTTTCCCACGCGCACTATACGCAGTCGTCCGTCTGATCCACCTTGGATCAGACCTTCCTTTAAGCGTTTGGTCGACGATCGCGACAGGGCTTATAAGCAAGGCAAATTGGCTAAATATCATCGCTTGCGTGAAGAAATCATTCGGCATGGGAAACTTCTTAAACGAAAACTCATCGATACTGCAATTTCGACTCGCAACTCACGTACGATCTGGAGTGCCGTTAAGAGTGTCGGTGGTTGTAATGTTAAAGAGGATACCAAATATCGCTTTACTGCTCAAGACTTCGCCAACTATTTCTCGTCTGTATACGAGAACTCCCAAAGTCCTGTCACAAGCAACGACATCTTTGAACTTCAACAAGACCATCAACCTGTGTCAAAAATTGACCTGTCTGAAGTGACATCGACCTTGAAAGGGCTGAAGAGGAAGAGTCCAGGAACGGATGCTCTTCCTTTCTGGATTTATCGGGACTTTGCACATCTTCTCGGTCCCGCAATCACCAAGCTCTTCAATTAAAGTATGGAAGAAGGTCATGTTCCTCATTGCTTTAAGAAGTCCCATATCACTCCGATCCCAAAATGTTCCCATCCAAAGGAAGTGAATCAGCACCGTCCGATATCCAACCTCTCCATTCTCTCTAAGTGCTTGGAAAAGGTCGTTGCCAACAAATGGATTGCATCTCGTATTCGTGAAAGAATTGGCTCAACACAATTTGCTTATTTACCCGGCAGAGGAACCGCGGTTGCAACGACTCTTCTTTACAACCGCATGTTGCAATATCTGGATGGCCACTCTGGTGCAGCTAGAGTCCTGACGATCGATTTCGCGAAGGCGTTTGATTTATTGCCTCATCAAACTGCAATCAAATCGTGTTGAGAATTCGGCATCCCTTTGCCTGTAATTTGATAGATGGAGGATTTTCTTAGCGGTAGGCAGCAGTCCGTCAAATTGCACACTTCAATCTCGAGCTACTACTCTGCCCCGTCGGGTGTTCCACAGGGCAGCATACTTGGTCCGCTGATTTTTTGTATGGCGGTTAGCAAATACTCAGCGCTTCATACCAACTCATCAATCGTGATGTACGCTGATGATTTAACATTACTGCACTGCACTGTTTGCGATCAACCGAGGAAGATTCTCTACAATCCGAATCCGACAATATCGTTTCTTGGTCTAACTCCATCGGTCTTCCCATCAACTACTCCAAATGTGCCGTTATGAATGTGATTACGCGGAAAAATCTATCAGTGGAGCCCATCAAAACTAGCAGTGGTGATATTTTAAAAACTGCATCGTCCATAAAGATTCTCGGCGTCCATTTCTGTGACAATCTGAAATGCAGCATCCATATCACTAAGACTGTGTGTCATGCTTCGTAGAGATTATTTGTTCTAGCGAATTTGAGACGATTTGGCTGTCCATCACATTTGATTCGTAGAACGTACTTTGCCTTTGTGAGATCTATTTTACTTTACTGTTGTCCAGTTTTTATTAACGCCCCAAAATACCTCACTGACAAAATCGTTCGAATTGAAAAGAGAGCCGCAAAGATGATTGGTGAGCAGATTCATCCGGACGTTTTGAGTGCCATGAACCGTTCCTGTGAGTCACTTCTTCAGAAAATTGTGATTGACGACAACCATCCTCTGCAGGAATGCTTCAATTCTCGTACCCGGTGCAGTCGTAGTATTTGTCCTCTACGCAAGCCCTTTGCTCGGACTTTACGCTACAAATCTTCATTCATCAAATTTTGTAAATAGTATTTGCGTTGTAATGTGTACCTTAATGTATATTTTTATTATTTTATTTATTTTATCTCTCTGAATTGTGATGCGTCTACCGAATCTGATCGTATGTGGACCAATAAAGTTATCCTATCCTATCTTGACAACTTAATTTGGTGCAGAAGTAGGCTTCAATACTTCTTATGTAACTTGTTCTTGCACACTTCGGATATAACGTACCAATGTTTTAGGTCCCTTGAAGTACGTTATAAGTGGGTTCTACTGTATCATCAAAATTTTAATAATCTCCTGGATTTTTGCAATGATATATCCTGGATATCTCCTGGATTTGAAATTTCCTGATGTAGTAGACACCCTGTTTTTGCTAAATATCAAAATACCCCCCCCCTGTTGGTAAAATATCAAAAAAAGCAAAAAAATTGAGTTGGTGCATGACCTAGAATGACGGCCAGGAATAGCGCATACCGGCCCTCAAAAGAGGGGACCGATCATTCCTTTGTTGTAACAGAGAAATCTGTAGCTCGAAAATTGCTTAGTTCCGTTACTTTGCTATCAAAAAAGATATCATAAGATAGTGGAAACGCTTAATTTGCTTATTGATGCGATATTCTTAGCCTTTCTGCCTCGATTACGGAATAGGCGTGGCGTTCATGTCCATGCTGCAATACACTTACTGCAAATATTATCAATGCCCACTACAATTAGACAATCTAGTTTCCTGATTTTTATAAAAATAACAAAATACATTATCATATTACTTCATCTACTTTTCCTCCCTTGCCTTCTCTTGAGCTCCTTGACAGTGTCTCTGCGCACATTGTCTTTACACTGCTTTTGTACATTATTGAAAAATACACTGATACATACATTCATCAAAATGTTAGTTGCAATATTAGCGTGCTCTTCACAACTGACAAACGGGCTGGAAAGGGAAATAATTCTTAAAATAACTCGTTTAGTGGTTTCACGTAAACTGTCGGTGATTTTGAGAAGATCAGGGGTTAAGAAATCAAGTATGGCAAAACACTGATAAGTACTCACAAATTCCTTTACTTGCAATCGTTAGGTCACTTCTATTCAAATATCTTGTATATTGATGAATCTGCACGGTGTCTGATTTTAAGACATCACTAACAAGGGCAAGCAGTGGTTTTGATGGTACAGCGAATTCCCCGCATCGCATATCCAGCCACATATTGAACAACACCATCTAGTTATGGATCGATAGGTGGGAATTCAGCAGGATCAATGTTCGACATAATATCTTGGATAATGTTCTCATCAATGCCATGATTCACTTTTAATTCCCTTAAGTCAGTAAATTCACAGTGCTTGAATACCGTTAGTATTTTGATTATCTTTTCATACTTGAGAACTTCGTACAAACCGACCGAAAATCTCCCGCCCGACATTTGTCTGTATCTCGAAAAATGTCTTTCGAGTGGAACTGCTTCATGGTAGAATAGGGGTCTGGCTCAAATGCCAGCGTCGTATCCAGTCTGCGAAGGCACGAAGTTTGCCGTCATCAATTTTTATGCCTGAAACAATTCGCAAAGGATTGTGCGTCGATCTTGCATTAAGCACGTTAAACCAGACGTATATCAACGTCAAAAATGATGCAACACAACTATCATTGGAAATAGACTTCAAAGCAACAACATTTTCAGACTGAAAATGGACAAGGCAAGAGACACAGATTGCTTGTTGCTTTTCGGATGTAAGGCAGAATAAGATAAATCCGGAACTAGCCTCAAAGTTGCTGAAGTTCTAGTGTCAGCATCATAAAGTCGATGAAGAAGTCTCCATGAAGCATTGGCTCGATCAGAAATAACATTATTGAAAACATCAATATCAATTTCAAAAGACGGTATCAAAAAACCACACAATTTCATCCAGTTATTTCGTATGGTTTTCAGCAAATGAACAAATTAATCTTCCGTTAAAGTTGATCACGCACTTTCTCTCATCAAACGGGTAGGACTGATGAAGTAGACGAAACACACTGACGTTCACTCGATCATTGTACGACCAAATATATCGAATTTCGATGTTTGGCACAGTGTTTAAGCGATTTAGAATTTCGGTGAGAACCTTGAAAAAATAGGTATGGTCGGCGCGAATGCAGGGCGTTGCGTTTATGATAACAGGAGGTCCAAATTTAATAGGGATAATCATGAAACAATAGTCTTGAAACATGCACTGCTTCCGTCCCCATGATACCAATTACCTGATTTCCATCATACGGGCACTCTTGTTGTAGATACATTTCATCTAGTGCAAGATTGCAATCCACAGACATCGCACCACGATCAGACAGCTTATTCAAAAAACTGTAATTGTCAATAATTCCGGATGATAATTTCCGTAGAGTAGGAACTTGTGGTAGAGGGAAATAATCAATTAGAATACGATACGCACTTTATGAAGTATAATTTAAGCATCGCGCAAAACGCATAGTACATGTTGGATACGGCGCAGTCTTGGCCGCAAAGCGAGCATTCATGAGTTCCTTTAAGACAGGAAAGCTGTGAGATTTCACATAACTGTCACTGGTGCTTTCGAACATATTCTTGCTGTGAATGCATAGAGCGCTTACTTGAGATTTTCGAGTCAATTTGCAGTGTTTCATGGAACGTAACCACGTCGGATAAGGAATCATAGCATTGTCAACGAAAAAAGATAGACAAATCAGAATGTACGATGACTGCAGCAGCAATTGACGGAATAGTATCCTTAAAGGGATAAAACCATATATCATCGCGCTTTGTTTGCATAAGCCATCCAGGAGGAGCTTCATTTAAAGTCAGTTCCGATAAATCTGTAAGCCTATCCATCTCACTGAAGCTATCCAGTTCATCAGGCATTACATTGCGAAGTTTCGGTTTCTTACGTGAAGGAAGCACTGATGAAATCACAGACGGAGCGAAGTCAAATATCGACGGGATCGGATTCATGTGTCCTTTCGGAGTAAAACGCTTAAATCGAGACTCAAAATGTTTATCACAAATTGTGGTATGAGAAGTGATAAAATTTTTGCGTCGAATAGCATATATCCATTTATTTCTCCAACACTCACATCGAGGAAATGCGGACTGAGTATGTTTCTGTGATGATGCAGCATAACTACTAGTGCAATTCGGCGCACAACATTTTTACCCATGACTCCGATAATGACACAGCAGTACATGAAACGATTGAAAATTGATTGTCAATTGACATGTCCGTCGTATATAAGCGATCGTAGCTCAGTTGGTAGGGCGACAGGTCTACAATCAGATAACCTGGAGTCGCAAGTTCGAGCTCTAGCATCGACATGGTGCGCATTGCATGTGTGCATAGTGCATAGGTGCTGACAACTGGATCGCGTTGTGGCACTTTTAGTCCGGATGCCAATCGTGCCAACTTTCAATTACTTATCCTTTTAGGGCTCAAACTCTTGTCCAAAAAATCACCTACTATGCCACGAAGACTATTAAAATACTTTTAAAGTGACTGATCAGGCATTCATGTTATACCCCTGCATAATAATTACACCCATTTATTTCAGAAAATATTTACATTATGTTGTCAAAGACATTTCAATGTCGTGAATTGTTTCGTCAGCGCAGTACTTATTGTACTCACTTCACTTCACTTCTCGTTTTACGTCCTTCTTGTCCCATTGCTTGAGGTTGTACGGAGTTTGATGACTCGCTTACACTGGTCCCGATCTTGGGCAAGGTGCTCGCTGATGTTGATGGCATCCAGGTCTTCTTGAACGCAGTTTCGCCATGATTTCTTTGGTCTTCCAACTGGGCGCTTTCCATCCACCTTCATGGATTCCACTCTCCAGATGACCTTCTCTTCCGCTCTCCTGACATTACCAAACCATGGAAGCCTCTTCTGTTGAATTCGGTTCCTCAGGTGTGTCAGCCCGCACATTCCCATTACATCGTCATTAGTGACCCGGTCTCTCCATTTGATCTTCATCATGTAGCGCAGCATCATCTGGTCACACACTTCAAGTCGACTACTTTGTTGCGGAGTCAACGGCCAGGTTTCCGCTCCGTATAATAGTACACACACGTTTCGTACACTTTCGCTCTACATATTATTGGGATGTCTTTATTGCACAGCAGGCTGCTAAGATCCCTCCATTTCAACCATGCTGCCGAAATTCTGGACCCCACTGCCTTCTCTGCTCCTGCATCGCAGCTAAGCACATCACCCAAATAGCAGAACTCATGTACTTCCTCTACGGAGAGGCCGTCAAAGCTCAAGGAGTCGTCCTCTGGTATGTCATTGTGTCCCATGCAAGTCGGACAGCGAAAGTTTGCAATTCCTGTCACCTTTCGCAGACGAACACATTTCCTGTGACACCATTTCTTACAGGAGACACAAAGGATGGAATTGACACCAACTCCCCTGCCACAGCACCCACACGGCCACTTGCCAGACTGCTTCGCGTTTTGCACCTTCTTTCCTGTGACCATAATCTTTGTCTTCTGCATGTTCACTTTGAGACCACGTTGTTCAAGGTCAGTCTTCCATCTGCAGAATAGCTCCTTTGCCTCACTATTGGTCTCAGCCGTTAGTACCAGATCGTCCGCATAAAGTAACTCCGAGGGACCATCACCTTTGCATTCTTTGGTCGCCTCCTCCATTACAATCCAGAAAAGTAACGGGCTCAGCGCTGATGGACACCGACACTGATCTGAAACTCTTCTGACATGCCTGCTAATGTCACCACTTTCGAGGATGTATGCTTGTATAGGGACATTACAGATGCTACGAGGTACTCGGACACATTTTGCCGACGAAGTGCCCACTCAATAACTGCACGCGGCACTCGGTCAAAGGCCTTCTCCAAGCCCACAAATACATGAAACAACTTCTTTCGCACCTGCGTATACTTTTCTTGTAGTTGACGTACAACAAAAATCGCATCAGTCGTTGACTTCCCACTCGAGAACCCAAATTGGCGAGCATCCACTTACACGAGCTTCTTAAGTCTCTCTTCGAGAACCTTTTCAAACAGCTTGAATCCATGTTCCAGAAGCCGAATGTCTCTGTACGATCCACAGTTCAGCGAGTCTCCTTTATCCTTGTACAATGGGATCGTCAGGCTTTTCTGCCAAGCTGTAGGAATTTCTTTCGATTCCATAGCTTTCTGAAAGATGGGCGTCACCTCCTCAATAACCACCTCCTCCGCTCCTCTCATCAACTCTGCTGAAAGCCCTGACGGTCCAGGAGCTTTTCCTTTCTTCATGCTTTGAAGGGCCGCGCGTATTTCTTCCTTGGAAATTTCTTTAATGGGTCCTTCAGTCGCTTCGATTCCTTCAACGGAAAATTCGTTGCTCTCGTTCAGAAGCTTGGAAAAATACTCCTTCCATCGTCTGCACACATCTTCTTCCCTCGTGAAAGTCTGTCCATTAACATCCTTGATGTATCTCCTCTGGTTAACATCCTTCCGATCCCTTTTCATCTGTTTCGCAACCTTGAACATTTTCTGCTGCATTTCTGAGGCGCTCAAATTCTCTCCCCAGGTCTTCCAAGCGGCTTGTCTAGAAATCGCAACCTCCTTCTTTGCCAGTCGTGACTTATTTTTGTAAACTTCCCGATCAGCTTGACTTCTTGACTGCTGCCACCTTTTGTATGCCATCTTTTTATCTTTTATTGCCTCTTGAACAGTCTCATTCCACCACCATGTCTCCCTTTATATTTGTCCCTTTTTTACCTCTTGTTACTCCACAGACTTCTTCAGCTGTTTTCAGGATATTGTCCTGAAACTGATCCCATTCACCGTGCGTCCCCAACTCTGTTCTTTGCCTCAGTCTCTCTTTAAACAGCTTTCTGTTTTCTTGATCACGAAGTTTCCAGACCTTAATCTTTTGTGCATTTATTCTCTTCCTCGGATGTTCAAGGCCCTTTCTCACTATATCCATGGTAAGTGGACGATGCTGTATTAGACATGCTTCGCCAGGAATTACTTTGCAATCCCGAACAGAAGCACATTCTTCTTTCCTCATCAGCATAAAATCAATTTGCGTTCGACTGTCACCACTTTTGTATGTTATCTTCTTTTCATCGTCCTTTGCGCATAGTGTATTTACAATCTTCATTTCATTCCCAAGGCAAAAATCGAGGATTCGTTCACCGTCACTATTCCCTTCTCCGAACCCGAAAGGTCCCATGATCTCTTCGAAACCGAATCGGTTGCACCCTACATGACCGTTAAGATCCCCAGCTACAATTAGAGATTCAGAATGGGCGACAGTCTTCACTCCATCATCAAGATCTTCCCAGAAGCGATCTTTGTCCTCATCCGGTTTCCCACTTTGTGGGGCATACACCGAGAACACGTGGGTCACCTTTTCTCCGAAGACCAAACTCAGCTTTATTGCTCTCGAACTCATCCGTTCCACTTGTAGTACGTGATCTACCAAGCCATCTCTCACGAAGATGCCAACACCACCTCTCCCTTTCTTCTCTCCACTCCACCACAGCTTAAACCTCTCCGGTCCGTCACCAATAAATCGACATCCATTTCCCTTATACTGTGTCTCCTGTACACAAGATATATCGATTCCTCTCCTGCCGAGCATCTCCACCACCTCTCTACTTCTTCCACACAGCGAACCTACGCTCACTGAACCGAATTTGAACTTTTGTTTCAACTCCCCGGAAATTCTTAGCACCCCATGCCTATTTAAAGACTGCCGGGCACTAGGGGCCAATTGATTTTGAGCCATCATTCATAATAGGTTTGGAGCAAAGTTTTTAGCGGTCGCATGCTCTTGCTGACACCAACCACGATTATTGGTCGTGGACCTAGCCTTTTCACATCAATGGATGAGAAGTACCTACAAGGCAGCAGGTTGTTGTCTTGATTTCCTTGCTGTTCCTCCCCCAAGCACTCACACGCCCGAAGCCGGTGACCTTGCTTAGAACAGCAGCAGTGCCTCCGTGGATGCCGTTGGTCTGCACCCCCTCCTATCTAGGCTGATTGAAAGGCGGCCGCACTCGCCTTGTCACAAGTCGTCATTGGGTTGTGAGAGGTTTTATAGCTTACAGCGTCTCCTGTCAGCTCCTCTCCCCTGATGAACTTTCCGCTTTGGTCCGCGGCTGCTTATTTAATTCGCAGATAACCTTCATTGCTGAAGGCCATTCCACTATCCACCACCTGTGGACGCGCCCCATACCAGTTGCTCTGGTTCCTCAAGGTGGAAAGGGGGGCAGTACTTATTGTAATTTTAAGAATTTAAAAAAGAAATGGAAATAAGTTCCGCAATTTATATCGACTGCAACGGCTGGGTATCACTCTCCAAAAAGGAAACGCCGCGTTCCTCGTTCGTCGCCTCCCCACTGATTCATCCCGCGTAAATGGCGTCGTATGACTTTTTGTCTTTCCTGTATCTCTTTCATGTACCTTTTTCCTGTTTTAGCCGTTGAGGCTTTGATGAAGTCGTCATTTTCTATTACGAATATAAGTTAATTTGTATCAACTGTTTATATCAAAAACTATCGACTTAATAGTCTACGTTGTCGCTCATCTCACATAAACATTACGAAGGAGTTTCTTGAAATAAAAGTTTGTCGATCTAAGAACCTTTATTTCCGCAATAATAGTTATAAGCAATAATATAGTATATAATAATAATACTAATATAATAATATAGTTATATAGCAATAATACTTCCTCCTAATTTCAACCTGTGATCTCAAGGATATTATAGTAGCTATTAATGATGATATAGACATGCTGATTAAGATGAAAGTTGATAATGTAACCATGGCGAAGTCCAAGCAGTTAGATCTTTTGCAGCAAAAAGCACAATATGTTTATTTCCAGACGTTTGAGGTTGATCCACCTATATCTACTGACCTCAATCTGAAGTATAAGTCAGAATAATGGCACATGCATCAGGTAATGGTACACGCTTTCTCGTGTCCCGTTGTGTCCGGAGGTACATAACAGGATTATAGAGGTACGAGGTTCTGCCATTGCGGAACTGTTTCATGAAATAAAAGTTTGTCGAATTAGGAACCCTTATTTCCGCGTAAATGAACCCTTATTTTTGAGTCTGTAAATGCACATTTGTTGTATATTGTACATGCAATAGAAACTAGTCAACGGAAAATATACGGAAGTGCCTAGAAATGCACTTTGTATTTAGCTACAAGTACAAGTCTTATTCGTAGTAGGTATATTACGTGGAAAAGTTTATAAAATTCATTTCTTATTAGGAACAGTATTATCATTGTCACTGTCAAGGTAAACACTGATCCTTCTTGTCATGAACTTTTGAAATAGTCTGTCTGATTCAAGATTTTTCTCATCCAATTTTTTCCACATTTCATTCAGAAGAACCTTCAGAATTGCATCCGCATCTTTCAGACTTTTCAGAGTCTCGTTATATCTTCCTGATATGAGTCTTTTCGTTTTATCATCTTTGATTTTCTGTTCATTTTGCAATGTTGGTTTGTACTACTTCAAGCTTTTCATAAGCTTTGTGGGGAATGCCTTTGGTCGCGGATTCGCCTGCTGCTGATCGCACAAGATGCCAAAGGAACCGAAACGAAATGTAGGCAATTGATCAGCTTGCTGATGAGACCCTTGCATCTTTGTAGGGTAAACACGGTTAATTCGGAGGCACCTCTATTTTGGAGGTATTTAATTTAATCAAATATTTTTCTTGCTTAAAGAAATCCGATATTCCTCACTTCACGCATGGATATCTAATATGTACGAGTAGTATGTAGGTAATATGTAGGGCTGTAGGCCTACGTCAATCATGCTAGAATGATCAAAAATTCTACAGCGGAAGTGATGGTATGTGATATTCTTTGCATAGATAACCATAGATGTGACGAAAATTCGCTGTTCATCTACATAGTGGAAATTAGTCAATATTTTGTGATATAATGCCGACAGTCAACTATGTATTGACTGAATATCTGTTGCAACTTAGAAACTCAATGCAAATCAAACTAGATCAAAATGCACCTGATAGATACTTAGCTAATTCATTGAAAAGCAATATGTTTTCATTACCTGGCTGAAGATGGATCGGTAAACACGCATTGCTGCTGCTAAGAAGGAATTAACAGTCAGCAGAATATCAGTCTATAAGCCTCAAGGCAATACGGCTTTCTCGAGACTACATCGAGAAGACATGTCAAAATTTCTATCAATCCGAATCGTAACCCACGATCCCTAATCGACAGCCAAGAGTGGTAGTTAATGAAGCATTCGACGGATGTGGTTCGCTTAGGGTTCGGATTGAAACAAATCGATATGATTCATTTTGCGAATGCTATAGCTGGAACTGGAGGTCCTCTTTCAAAAGACGTGATAATATTTCAATGATAGCGCTCGAGCCAGTAGCCCATGATCGAGAAACGATTGCGAAACGCGTTATAATGGACGACTTCTTTGATAAACCTCGCCTACGACTCGGTTTATATCACGCCATAGCTAGTCAATAAAAAGCAGTAAATACCTCAAAAGCTAGATATAACTATATAGAACAACCTGATATCAGATCCGATAGAAAAACCTAATATCACATCTGATATCAGGTTTCATGGGAAAATACTGTAAGAACGGATATCAGATCTGATAGAAAACCTGATATCAGGTTTTATTACAAAATGCTATCAGAAAGTATATCAAATCTGATATACGGTTCATCGAATTTTCTTGTAACCCTATAACCTTATAGTTTCTGATATCAGATTCAAATTTTTTTCGTACGAGTCGGCAAGAACGGAGCTTAGGGAGCCGAACTGCATCTGGAAGATAAGTCTCATTTCATAAGCCTATACTATTTGGATGGAACTAGACTTCAAATGGCTTGAGGATCTAGCCGCCCGGTGGCAATCAAAAATAAGTCATAGTCATGGATTATTGTGTTGATAATTTCTATTCTGAAGTTATGGGACATTGAATTTATCTTCAGATTATCGACACAAGCCTACTACTCATTGGCAGCATCAATTATCAAGAAAAATTTATGGTATAACCTTATCGATATGTTGAATGAATGAGGAAAAAATATATAATGCCAATCTCATGGCAATTCCTTTCATGTTTGTACTATATAATCAAATGCCACCACCAAATTGGAAGAGTAGGCTATACCATGGAATAAGCTATAATTAGAGTTTACCGTCAAATTACCCGAGTCATCTATCATTTTCCTGATTGGTTTTCTTCTGCACGAAAATGAAATAATGGTGTGGTAGAGTCATAAGTAGTTCCCTGTACGACGCTCAGGAGTAAATATATCTCGATCGAATGACGTATACCTGACGAAACCTGTATTATTTCGTTTTATTTTTTGAAGAAAAAATTGAAAAAGATTTAATGTCCAGAATCAGCAACGAATTAAATTGTTTTAGCACATACAATGAATTAATGCATGATGCATCGGCTATTAATACAGATTGTGTTCGAAAATTCAGGTGATTCTCAGAAAAAGATGGGCACGAATTTCAGGAGGTCCAATTTTCGTGCCCACACTAATTTTTCGTGTATTCGTGCCCACTTTCGACAAATTCGTGCCCAAATCCGACCACTGTATTTAATTGAATTATTTAGGGATTTTGTAGCAATACCTTACTTAAGCAGCATGCTTTTTTCTCTATACGTTTGAGAAAGATCAACCTATGTCTACTGGCCTCAATATCAAAAATAAGTCAGAATAATGGCACACGCTCTCTCGCATTCTGTTGGGTCCGGGGTTGGAGAGCAGGAGCATGGAGGCACGACTTCCTGAAGCAGTTAATAGGAGAAATCTAGTAGTCTAAATCAATCAAGTCTATGTCGCTTATCCAATGAGACTGCATTGCTAGACATGAGACTGGTTTATCGATACAACTCATGCATATCACATTCCATGAGCTACAAGTATGAACGAGTCACATCACGAGCAGAGCAATCTAGGTGAATTATGAGATCGGAATCTCGTCTCAACGATGACATCTATGAAAACATAGCTGCCAGGCACATGCAATTGGATGCCGTGAGAGCACTGATGGAACATGAATTGCGTTTATTTGGGTGAATCTTCCAATGCTGGCAGAACTGTTTTTAATAGTTTTCTCCCACTTAATGTCAGTGAAATGGCTCGGAGATTTTTAGACGAGCTGCTAGGCGTGCATCATTCAACGCTAAAAGTATTCTCATTCAATATACATGTTCTTGTATTCTGTCGGTTTTGATCTCATGGCATCTTTCAAAAAGTCGGTTGATTATTTAGTCGTAATTTTTTCTGTCGGTTATATTTCAGTTAATTAAATAAAATGAGGTTATAAAATTAAAATCAGCTGAATATTAGTAGATTTCAATATCGAATGAAGCCACGAATTAGCCATATTCACAAAAATGTCTAATATTAAGCAAACTTTGTGTCAGTCCAATAGCCCTTTTTATGGTAGCCTCGACTTCTCGTCGAAAAATGCAGAACTTAAAAACTACATGTGAGCGCTTGAGTTCTTATTAGGATAATCTAAAGACCTTCATTTGAATAAAAATGATCTAACGTAAAGCGGGAAACGCTACTTGTTATAAACATTCATTCTGTTATTCCATTATCATTTCTTTTAAGGTAAAACAGGTGGCGAAAAAAATTTGCCGCCCTAGCAAAAAAAGTGACAAAAATCCATAATTTTGGAATGAGACCCCTGATTGAGTCGATAGTTTTGATAAAAACAGCCATTGTGAAATGTGTAACTCATTTCTATTTCCTTTTATATTCTGGACATCATAAAAAACACAGCGCTGCCGAAATAATTCACGACATTTATATTTCTTTGACAACATAATGTAGAAATTTTCTGAAATAAATGGGTGTAATTATTATGCAGGGGTATAACATGAATGCCTAATCAGTCACTTTAAAAGTATTTTAATAGTCTTCGTGGCATAGTAGGTAATTGACTGTCCAGGTGATCTTTTGTTCAGAGTTTGAGCCCTAAAAGGATAAATAATTGAAAGTTGGCACGATGGGCATCCGGACTAAAAGTACCACAACGCGCTCCAGATGTCAGCACCTGTTAATTTCCAGTGGGAGGGGGCAGTGACCTTAAATCTTAAGTTTTGAAATTTTCTTCAGATTAGAAGTTAGCCGTGGAACTTACATGATTAAGTGCTGTTGAAAATCACTTAAATTTCCCGGATCATTGCAAATGAACAAATAGAATGAAATGAGACAAACGATAGATCAAATTCTCATGCATAAACTATGCTGATGCTAGAGCTCGAACTTGCGACAGGTTATCTAAATGTAGACCTGTCGGCCTACCAACTGACCTACGATCGCTTATATACGAGTATCACGGACATGTCAGTTGGCAGGATCAAGCCCTCACCATCACACATCACTATCAGCTGTCATTGCAATTATAATCAGTGAATGAATATTTCGTTACGATTGTGACTTTCAATATCAAGACCAACAGCGGAGATCGATGTCCCCTTTAAGGCATCTGAAGTCATATCGTACATGCAATTAACAGTAAGATAAACGATTGATCAAGTTACTTTGCAAAGGATGTGCGGCTGGCAGGACTCGAACGTGAGACTCCATCCAGTCTATCTCTCCACCAACAGAGATACGTCAATGGTATAGTTCCCTGAAATTAATAGACGATTTCCTGGGCGTTCAAGCAGTTGGGATACATAGATGTACATGCATTGAAGCATGAGGCGATGGCTTCGAAAACAGAAAATATGACGACGGCCGGTTTCCGAAACTAAGTAAAGGAGGACTGAAATGAAAGTATGTGTCAACTATCCCCAATACTTACTTATACATGTAATTAGGTCCAATTCTATTGATGTAAAAAACCCACCTGGCTACAAATACTAGTATTTGTAAATACCAATAAAAAAATACCGAATTTTTTGATTTTTTTTCCAAGTGAGACCCCTGCGTTTACTTTTTTTCATCATTGTCACAAGTGAATGCACCCAAGACCAATTGGCAACAGTTTGCACGTATACGTGGATATATCCACTCCTCTCTGTGACGAATTGACAATACTGGGTATCATTACGACTGCCATTAATCGTGGAACGCACAAACTTCATATGTCTGCCGTAAAGCATCCCAACGTCTCTATCTATTGCGCTGTTTGAAACGCTTCCTCTCAGCAAGTGACTTGGTGCAGGTTTACAAGCACTACATACTCAGTATAGTTGAGTACTGTAATCCTGTCTTTGTGGGACTGAATGCGACAAACAAGGAGAAACTGGAAAAATTAAACCGTCGGTGCCATCGCCGCATCTGCAGCCCAACTTGCAATTCAAAATGTCTTATTGGACTTAGTCAAAGAAGAGAAGAGCAGGCGATGAAAATCTGCCACCGCATGTTCGACAAAGACCACATCCTGCATGACTTGGTATCCCCGACATTGACTACGACTAAGAAATTACTGCTTCCGAAGTGTCGCACCGAAGGAAGACTTCGCTCTTTCATTCCCACTTGCACAAAAATTTATAATGCTTGCATGTGATTATCTGACTTTGAATCTGCCTGTAAAAGTTATTTGGAATTTTATGCATAAGTGTCTGATTTGTATTGTTCGATTTCTAATCTTCACAATAAACGCTTAGTATTACTAGTGATGCATCATATGGAACATTAGGAACTTTTTCCTCAATAGAACTTCATCGCTAGCTCAAATTTGTAAGTTGATAATGTAGGAGCACATTGAAAAGACATCAAGCATGAAATTGTGCTAGTGGCAATTCCATGCATGATACCTGCGGTGAACAGTCACTAATTTTGAACCGCTAATCAACTTGCACGAAAGTTGATTGCTTGACATCATTAGATCGATTGGAAGATTCGTGCGACTTGTCAGGCTGATCAATATGCATTACAGATCTTTCATATTGCTACAACCTTATTTCCCGCCACTCAGTGTCCAGTCTCCTTATTTGAGTTATGACATCAACAAACTAGGTTCATGCGGCCAGTCACATATAGCAACTTCTTGAGCAAGACTTGAATGGATGTTATGGTGAGAATGTTCAAACTTAGATCGTCCCCTAATATTTGCATTTATTCTTTACAGACGGAAACGTATCTCAGCTGCTCGTCGAATGCATCGTCAAGGGTCTTCCTCCGGACAATCTGATTCCAAATCGGTTGGGCCGAAGCCAGCTGAGCCGCCTGCAGACGATTGGTCGTCAACTCCATTTGCCATTTTCCCACCATCTGTGCCAATGGTGAGCGCAAGCAATCTTACGCCTCCGCATGCTTCCACTACCTCCTCGTCGCCACCTTCTTCCACTTTGGCCTCGACAGAAGCCGCGAGCAGTGGGAAAACCCCGAATAACTCGCCGCATCCGGCTCCACTTGAGGTGGATGACTTCTAGTTTTAATTTCGCTGTGCAATTGAAGAGAAGCATACCAGCTCTCAAGCGATGAATCACAATGCTGCAATTCCAGTGTTGTTTTATATACTTTTACTCCACTTTAACAAATCTTGTCAGTAAACTCTGTTTTGACAACGTTCTTAATAAAGGACGAAGTTATTTAGAAAAATATTATATGAATTATGATAGATTGTTTAAGTCTTGTGTTTCTTATACTCGCCATATCCAAACAGTGAAACCGCTCCGCTGGTATGCTCTTGTCCGATCATTTTATAAGCTATTGGTTGAACTAATTCATCGAAAGATTGGGAACAGTATATAGAAGCCAAATACGAGAGATGAGTCTTCTCATTTGTGTTGCGTCACAAGATATCATTTCTTATTTCATTTTTGATAACGTCGTCTGTTTTCTAAGGAATGACGGATTGGGTGTTTTATCGATGAAGTCGTTCTTGTGACCCTGAATGATATGTTGATGGATAGATTGTATGTCATTTCGATCTCAAGTGTGCGTGGCTCACGGTTAGGAGATAAAAGTACACGATGTTTCCATTTTCCATACTTTTAAACTTGTTCAGAGAAATTTTTGTATTCATGAAGTGCTGTTCATTATTTCAAGTATTGTTGTAAATTATGTCATAGGCATTTTACACTATACCGTTGATTTTGCAAGTATGTTGGGTGCAATTTATCTTTTTTGCCATCGAATCTAAATTTTCGCTCAGTGGGATTTAAATCATACTCTCATCTTATATTTGATTTGAGTTGTGTTTGTTTTTGCATCAAGATTTGAAAATCTGTACTTACGTGTTTCTTATTTGTTTACTTTTGCTGTTATGGAGTTAGGAAAAGTTGTCAATGTTCATCCTTCTCTCTGCTGAACTACGTTTCAGTTGCATATGACATGTCGTCATCTGCGATGGTTTCTTATCCGCGAAAGATTCGGAGTTTAACCATTATAGTTTCTTACTTTTTCACATTAGTAAAAGAGATCAGTTCTGTTTCGCAAATATTTGCCAGTAATTCATGAAAGCTTGTATTTTCATATGTCTGCCGGCTTTTCAATTGCCAATGACATGAAAAAAGAGACCAACAATTTTTATGCAATTGTGGTTTTTACTTCTATAATATGAAATCTGATAATTCTGTATTTGAAAATCAGATTTTTTGGATCAGAAATGATTCAATTTGTAAAGATAACTGCTTGGTTATCAGTGGCGCTACGTAGAGACGCTATTGCAGGCAACCAGTATATCTATATGAAAAGTTCAATTAGCACGAATGCACGTCATGGTCCCCGCGGTTGGATAGAAAATGATGGCATCACGATCGCACATCAATGTATAGTCTATCATCTGCTCCGGTGGCAAATACAGGCTACCCCAATAATTTCAATCCCTTCAAATGTGGGCATAGTCAATTGGTAACTAGCTATATGTAGAATTGTATGAAATTCAGTTGTTAGTTTTAATCACCGAATGCGTGAAAAAAAGCGTAAGCGAATGCGTGAAGGTTTTGTAGCAGTCTAGGTCAATGACTGCTTTTGAAAACTCCCATTGTTGCGGGAACTAGGTTTGCTCGCTTTACTTCTAGCGATGATACTTCGCTAGTCGTAAATTAATTGCCTCGGACAGTCCCACGAAGAAAAAACGAACAATTCTTTCGCTAGGCCTTTCACCTGTGTCAAACAGGCATCATCAGGCGATGCCTGTTTGACACAGGTGAAAGGCCTAGCGAAAGAATTGTTCGTTTTTTCTTCGTGGGACTGTCCGAGGCAAGTAGCCAATTAATTTACAATGAATATGACCACGATCAATGAGAAACTTCGCTAGTCGTTGAATTGTTAGTCGATGTAAATTGTAGCTCCGTCATCTTTAAAATTCTTTTCGATTCATCCTTCCCGATATAAAACAACAAACAGTGGTGCAAAATTTATTAATCGAATTTTCACGAGACATATATACAGCTAAACACGACGAAACCATGACGATTTAAGCATGTACCCGAAAACATGCATATGAAAATGTTTCAAGAACTGCAGTATGACCGTAAATGAGACAAAAAAATCTACGTATAATGCTCATGGATCAAGTTACCCAAAAGCCGACATGTTTTCGTTCCACGACAAATGGCATTCAATCTCATGATATCACAACATGTTAAATCCATTGATTCACTTATCGATGAGTCCTTCGAGAGATAGATCACTATATGAAATTGATATTGTATCAAACTAATAAATTGTTCTTTGATCAAACTTCCATGCAATAAGATTTAAGTGCTTGCTGTCGTTGTTTTAGCCATTCTTAAATTCATTTTTCTCTTATTCTCTAATAAGAGATGTCACCAAATCAGTTCATAGAATTCATTTTTGAAAAGTTATCATCAATAGTGTAGGGGAGGGTTGGGAGACTTGGCCATATGGGAGACTTGGCCATGTCTGAGATCTCAGAAACTATTCACTTGACGAAGTAGACACTCAGTGTTGCCAAGGGAATGCGTTGACATAGTACAGAAGCGCTGATTGGATGATGATGTCAATCAATGGTGTTTCGTACACACTGACATTGTGATTTCAGCGTCATTTTTAGAAACTTTCCCTCATTCTCACGGAGCTTTGTCGGCGAGAAGCAATCACACCACAAAAGTTGCAAGTAAGTGTTCATATTACTGTCTGAACCTATTTTCATAATCTATTAGTAATAATTCTCTATATTCGCTAAAAAAGATTTCATGCGATTGTTAGGTAAATGACGTAACATGGGGAGACATGGCCATAAATTGACCAATTCTCCCCAGGTAATATCAAGAGTGGCCAAGTCTCCCCATGTTTTGAAATAACACGGGCTAGAGCATTTGAATAGCTCATGGCGTAAGACCTATCCAAGCTTTAGTCACTGTGCGAATTGCTTGCATTTTTGAGATCTCACATTGATTTTCCTCTTATTTGCATGATTATTTAACCTAATTCTATTACTATAGACTCAAGTAAATATTTTTTCCTGATGGAATATGATTCGTCATCGCATGTTATCTTTATCCAGTTTTTTGATAATAGATCAGACATAGCTACGGTTTTTGAATATTAAATGGCCGTCACGTCATTTATTGATATCAAAATTAAATAATGAGACATTGTAGCGACGTTGAGACCTTACGAAATCTCATCATTTCAGGTACAATATGCCGCGAAGGTACTCTCGAAAGGATGCGAGTAGAACACCCTTCACAGAAGAATATGTAAGAAAAGCAGTTGAAAGGGTGTTAAATGGCGAAAAAGCATTTAAGGTCGCCCAATCAGCATGTATCCCACGCACAACTATAAGAAGAAAGGTCGATATACTCAGAAATACTCCGGAGGCAAGCATTGCTACAAACTTTAAGAGATCGCAAGTTTTCACTGATGAACAGGAAATTGAAATATGCGAATATTTAAAATCCTGTTCAGCTATGTTCTATGGTTTAACAACCAATCAAACCAGAGAATTAGCATACCAAACGGCAGTTTTTAATAGCCTCAGGCATCCTAAGAATTGGGACGCTGATAAGAAAGCTGGTCTGGATTGGCTGCATGGATTTATGCTGCGTCACCCTGACTTGTCGATTCGAAGACCGGAAGCAACATCACTTGCCAGAGCCGCATCTTTCAATGAAGCTAGTCTTAAAGAATACTTTGACAAACTTGAGCATGTGTTGCAGTCATTTCAATTCAGGGGAAGACAGATATACAATCTGGATGAGAGTGGTTTCACCACGGTTCAAAAGATGCCTAAAGTTGTAGCATCCCGGGGAAGTAAACAAATTGGACAAATATCAAGCAGAGAGAGAGGCGAGTTAGTAACAGTATGCTGCATTGTTTCTGCCATTGGTGAGGCCATACCACCATTCTTCGTATTTCCGCGAAAGAAATATAACAACTTGATGTTGCGAAACGCTCCCGAAGGGAGTGTTGGAGTAGCAACAAGCAATGGCTGGATGAATTCTGAGAAATTTGTTGACGCATTGAAACATTTCAAAGATCATTGTAGGCCTTCGTCAGATTATCCTGTACTCCTCATAATGGACAATCACGAAAGCCACCTGTCTCTGCCATCACTTGAATTTGCGAGAAAGAACAACATTCATATCCTCACACTGGTGCCCCACACAAGTCACAAGACTCAGCCACTCGATATAAGTGTGTTTGGGCCCATGAAATCTTTCTATTATGAAGCTGTGACGTCATGGATGATGCGCAATCCGGGCATTAATTTCTCAATCTACCATGTCGCTGAACTTGTTCGCCTGGCTTGGTTGAAGGGAGCAACAGCTAAGAATATCCAGTCTGGATTTAAAGCAGCTGGCATATGGCCTTTTAACAGACAGGTTTTTGGAGAGGACGATTTTGCTCCCGCAATGGTTACCGACCGCCCTGTACGAGATTCTGCGGCAGCACCTCAGGCCTCACACATGCCCTCTGCGACTCTCAACGATTCTGCGGCAGCACCTCAGTCCTCACACATGCGCTCTGCGACTCTCAATGAATCTGCGGCAGCACCTCAGTCCTCACACATGCCCTCTGCGACTCTCAATGAATCTGCGGCAGCACCTCAGTCCTCACACATGCCCTCTGCGACTCTCAATGAATCAGCGGCAGCACCTCAGTCCTCACACATGCCCTCTGCGACTCTCAATGAATCAGCGGCAGCATCTCAGTCCTCACACATGCCCTCTGCGACTCTCAATGAATCTGCGGCACCACCTCAGTCTCCACCTTTGTCTTCTGCGAATCTCTCACGGGCACCTCAATCAGATTTCGTGTCACCTTCTGCATTCATAGGATATCCTAAGGTAAGAACAAATCAAAAATGCTTAGGCTGCATTCATCATTATGTCGATAGAAATTTCATTAGGTCTAGGTCTTCATGCACAGATTATTATTTCACGCGAAATTTATAGGGCCAAACGAATTTACCAAACGAATCGTATTTTACTTTAAAAAATATCATATGCATTTTTAGTAGTAACCACATTTGCTGCTCTTTTTACTGTTGCTAAACTTATATTAAACTCAATATCAATCGTATGTCATCAAATATAAATCTTTCTTGTTAAAGTAGGCCTACTTTTGTAATCATCGTGTTATTATTTCAGCCATTCTTCTCATTCATTTTCAGGTTGCTGCAAGATCTCCAAGTGCTACCAGACGACGACGGAAGAAGCGATCTAGCATGATTGCTACCTCGAGTCCGGTGCTCAAACAATTGAGGGAGAGTGCGTCAAAGAATCCAACTGATAAAAAGAAATCATCCACTACAAAAAAATAAGGCCTCTGCTGAACAATTCACAGCGTTGAGCTTCAGTGACAAGGAGAACGAAATTGGAAGCGATTTTGAGGCTGAAGAGGAATCATATCCTTTGAAATTAGAAGGAGTAACTGAGCTATCTGTGGGTGACTTCGTCTTGTGTCAATTTCCATCGAAAGGTTTGCCAGCATTCTACATTGGTCAAGTGCTAAATGAGGTTTCAGGAGGTTTTGTAAAGATTGACTTTCTACGTAAGTATCCGAGGGTTGACAATTGGTTTGTACGACCGGATGTAGCTGATGTCATGGATGTGCCATTTGAATCAGTAAGTGCACACTTAAATCGAATCACGCGGGCCACCACGAAGAGAACACAGAATGTGTTTTCATTTAAGGAAGAACTGTGTGGTATCAATATCAATTAATCGAATGAGTTTTGATTTTTACGGTTCCTGCCAGGCCTAAGTAATTGATTAATAAACGATTAATATTCGTGATTTGTTTAACATGCAACTTGCCCTTTTATAGTCTACGTTCACATTTATCTTTTTTATCTGAAGATTTTGGCCTGTTCCGATTTTAAACTTTTGTAAGTTCGGCAATGTGGAATAAAGTCATCAATTTTTTCCTTTCCGAAGTTTTGGTTTTATAGAGATTCGAGCTTAAAGTGGGTTATTGTTTGATTAAAATGCGTCAATTGCATTTATTAAGCATAGGAATTTCAAAATTCTAACAACTTACCTCCACTTAGGCCTATCAACTAGGCTATTCAATAGTCCACCATGGTGCCTGATGACACCTATTGTGGCGCTGAAGCATGCAATTAGATTGTCTTCCCCCTTAATTAGGGTTATGGGGCCTTATTCAGCTTCAATAGTATATTTTTCTTCAATGGCCATGTCTCCCTACCATGGCCAAGTCTCCCTATCAATTTGGCCAAGTCTCCCAGGGTGTGGCCAATTCTCCCCACTTTTATACTGTTGCTGTAATCGCATACAGATTACTTATGCTTTGAGTAAATTAATCCAGGTCAATGACCTTTTTTCTTGACTCCCCGGAGCACTTGTATAAAAATTTTCAGATCGATTCGATTAATAATTTAGGATAAATCTATAAAAATGTAAAATGACCTGTCTATGTGGCCAAGTCTCCCAACTCTCCCCTATTTTGCAAACACTGAAACCTTGATTATACATTCAAAGATTTTCATCAAAAATGACGGATGACTGTACAAGAGCAATCAATGAATGACACAAGGTTAATATTCATTATCAAATAGACTGAGTTTCAATTCTAAATGGGAAACTACAAGATCAAATACAATCGACAATGAGACCTCAATTAACAAAATTTATTGAATGAAAGTCGATCAATTTCAGGCAAAGCTATCTAGTAGTATTGAACTGCATTACAACCTAAGAAACACAATGACTGTTCAACGATGATAGAGAGAATAAAAGAGGGTAATAGAAATATCTTTGGTGCTAGGTTTTTTATTCAAGTCTAATCAATCCTTTTCTGTTAGAAATCATACGATATAGTTAGATGCAGTACTTAATGGAAATATTGAATAGCTCTCTTCTAACTACTTTATAACAAATAAAAATAATAACTGTAGCTGAGCAAGACTGTAGTAGCTAAACATTAAAATACTTACTAGTTGTCCGTCATATCCTATAGAAATGAATCGCTGTTTTTAGGTATAGTTAGTTAGTTCTTAGTAGCATTTTGAAATTTTCTGTCTGCTAGAGGTTGGATTTTTCAGATGGAGGATTGCCTTTGAAGAGCTAATTGATCCTTTTCTGCAAAAGCCTCCGAGTTTCTCCGATGCAGCACTGATGGCAGTGTCAATTTATTTATGCTAATGCAAGAAAGGATGGCCAACTGCAGTCATGCTCATAGCTATTTAGCTATTTCTTTCATTTTTAAGTGATTATGTTGGTTGTTAGAAAACTAGGTCATCAGATATTTCTAATAAGGACTGTATATACACATAAATAATTTATTCTAGAATCTCTGTGTTTGATGTCTAAATAAAATTCAGCGTGTTCATTTTGACAAGTCTCATATCATGTAATTCTGTATCAGATTTTAATACTTGTGTGACTATGCGATTGTTTCAGTCCCCTTTTTATGATGAGAACATACACATTTGAACTTCAGAATTGTATTTTATCTCCCAAACAGTACAGCTATCCGCTACGTAAGTTTAACCAATTAAATCAGGAAGGGAGTTTTGAATTGCAGTCAGCTTGATTATCCCATGAAGTGCGACACAGGTGCGTCAATCTTGCGATTTTCTTTTCTGCAGTACCGCATTAGTTCCATTCCCGATTATCCATCTTGGCCACAGCAACAATGCCGTATCACTAGTTATGGCGATACATATAATAGCTACGCTATTGATGTACACATCCCCCGCCATATTTTGAGCCAGAGAAACGGGGATGTATCGCCATAACTAGTGTCACGGCATTGTTGCTGTGGCCCAGATAGATAATCGGGAATGGAAAAAATGCGGTATTGCAGAAAAGCAAATCGCAAGATTGACGCACCCGCGTCGGCACTTCATGGGTAGCACCTCATTTCGGCGTCGGCTCGGTGTGGAGCCGCTGCGTGCACGGTAAATGCATGCGCGCTGACGACGGGTATTTTGCGGCAACATTGGGCTATTTTTTGCTGGGCCAACGTCGTTTACACGCCGGTGCATGCGGGCTTACGTGGGATTAACTAGACTAAAACGGCCATTTCCTGATGGTGGCCGGCACCTGCTACCATTCGGGTAGCCCACGGGGCCATTGGGCAAAACGGTATCTTCCCATGTTGGGGCCGACTGGGCTGTGCTACTTGGGTTGACAATGCTTTTTGACACGAAACCAGCACTGGAAAGCAGACATAGAAAGAGGTCGTGGAAGTTGAGTTCAGGATATAACTGACCAAGTCAACACTTCCATAACACGAATGTGAGGCGATCTAATTGGCAAGTTCATTGTAAAGACATGATGGAGTGAATCACCGTAATTTCAAACAGATTGATTTTTCTTAGCTTCGTTCCGCTGCAGCAGCAGCATACAATACGACTTTCGAATTTGCATTTTAGAATCTCTTGACTAGCATCGAAGCATCAGTCTGATATCAATCAAGAACCATGTTCCACTGTCACTGACGTTACAATTCCATAGGGAGGAAACACAAGCACTAGATATGAAAGACTGAACAGTAGAGGATCCCTGTGGGAACGCATCTTGCTAATATCAACAGATTATCTGGCGAGGTAGCGATTTTTTGGATAATTTTTTAAAGGTTCATTTTCGTGTAAAAACTATCTCCGCATGTGAAAATGGTCATAATTTATCCAAAAACATGTGTAAAATTAAAAAACGACAGGTGGTGAAAAAGTTGCTATAATTGGTTGGTAGATATTTGGTTACTAATGCGAGCTGATTTTTCGCCAACCAGCGAAATCGTGGATATTGTAGCAACTAATTAGTGGTAAGTAGTAATGTTCGTATATTACCTTCACATGAAAATATATTGTATACTCAGTCTGATCTGATAAAAAGGGATCTTTCTTTAATTCACGAAGGCTTAAACTAAAAAAAGTATTTATCTTCCATAAATGTCGCAGTAAATGCTATGATATTATTCAAATATTTATCATTGTTGTAAATTATTGAATGTCAAGAGATGTTATGAAAATTGATATATGCGAATTCTCTATATTCGTATCATTATCAAAGAATGATAGTCTGCACTTGTTTCTTGGATAGATTAGCCATATGTGGGGGATAGTGAGGAGGTGAGGGAGAGAATAGAGCCTCGGCTGTAGAGGCGGATTACTAAAGAAAATAAGAGAGAAAGTCAAAAGTAAAAGGTGACATATAGAGCGCGAATTGTCGCCGGCGAACTTCGCCAGCGAATATCCCGCAAATATGACTGAACTTTATCATGATATTCTGCAGCTGACATTCGCCAGTTTTTCGCAAGATTCGTTCCCACAGGGATAGACCGAATACTCCGCTTGAGTTGATACATCCGGCTGTCTGTGTAAGATCTTTATGCACAGAACAAAAAAAGTAACATGAAAACGACAATTATCACTCATTTCTAAACCAAGTTCTTATCGATTTCAAATTTGAACTTATGAACGCTCCGGTGACTGTAAAAAGTTGCTGCCGATGAAGTTTAGGACTAAAATTCAAAACAAAATATTGGAAAGCGTGTGAAATCATTCATATTGATGAACAACTGTCAATTAAATATCCATTCGCTTGCCTAGCATTTCGGTCTCCAACATTAGATAGCAAGCTTATCAATGAACTGTTCACGATGCCCTGTGTCGTTCGCACTCCACCAGACACGAAGTCGATCCGAATGGTTTGGAAATGGACGATAATATCGTCGTTTACGAGCAATTTAATCTCTACTTTTCAGACATCATGTCCACCTTCTACTTTTTAGAAATTCATTCACTAAACTTGTAGTTCCATTGAAAAAGCGATTTGATAAACTACAGAAACAAAGGATGCTACAAATAAATGCTAACGTTTCAGTCGACTGCGTGTCCCAACAGTTCGTAATACTGACTACAGCATTTTCAAAATGAACAAAGTCGTAACTGTCCAATCAACACAAATCGTTTACTACTTCATTCAACTGAAGATCAGAAAAGATAATTCACAGTTAGGTAATCTAAAAAATAGTTTAAAGAAATCGCATTCGTGTCACAAATCAGTGATACAGAAAAATGTTATCTTTTATCAAACACGACAGATAGAAGGACAGCATTGTAGTACCACAGATTATTGGGCAATTGGTTGGTTGGTGACCTCGATGTGTACATGTATATTTACTGAGTCGTTCAACAAATACGTTTTTCGATATTGACAACTCTATACATTTCTTCTTCATAATCTCAGACATCTGTCAATCTTGTTCATCATACCGAATAACAACTTCATGATCTGAAGTAGTCAGTAAAGGTCCAATACAATCACAGCGCGCCTCGAAATGGGGTGGGTCCAATACAAACACAGCGCGCCTCGAAATGGGGTGGGTCCAATACAAACACGCGCGCCCCGAAATGGGGTGGGTCCAATACAAACACGCGCGCCTCGAAATGGGGTGGGTCCCATACAAACACAGCGCGCCTCGAAATGGCTAGCTCCCATACAAACACAGCGCGCCACCTTGGCCGGCCGCCCAGGTTGGAGTGAGTGGTTGTCTTGGCCGACCGTCCAGGTTGGTGTGGTCGACCGTCCAGGTTGACGTGGCCGACCGTCCAGGCTGACTTGGCCGACCGACCAGGTTGACGTGGCCGACCGTCCAGGTTGACTTTGCTGACCGACTAGGTTGACTTGGCCGACCGACCAGGTTGACGTGGTGGAGTGAGAGTGTGTTTTGAGGGTGAAGGAGGCACGGGAGAGTGAAACGGACTTCAGATTTGGAATCAACGTTAAATTCTGCGTCGACATGGTGAGTTTCAAGTCAATCGGAGAGAAAAAATTTTTCTTCAAATTTTTTTCGAAAAAACGACAGAGGTAAAATTTTGGACGTTTTGGGTTGTAGCCTCAAAACGAAGCATCGGAGAGCAAAACGGAGGTCAGATTTGTAATCAGCGTACAATTTTGCATCTGTATGGTGAATTTGAGAGCAATCGCAGAGAAAAACTTTTCGCTGACGCCCCCCCCCGGCACCGATCTTCCGATTTTCCTTCTAGTGATCGTAGAAAGTCGTGCAATAGCTCGTTTGAAAGCTAAGAGTGAGACAAATTCACTGAAAGAAACGTCTTGTTCATATCTGTCTTCGTTTAGATGTGAGACACCATTTAAGATTTTGGGAGATTGGCGAAAAACGACAGAGTTAGAATTTTGGACGTTTTGGGCTGTAGCGTCAAAACGAAGCATCGGAGAGCAAAACGGATTTCAGATTCGGAATCAGCGTCAAATTCTGCATCTATATGGTGAATTTGAAAGCAATCGGAGAGAAAAACTTTTCGCTGACGTCCCCCCCCCCCGGCACCGATCTTCCAATTTTCCTTCTAGTGATCGTAGAAAGTCGTGCAATAGCTCGTTTGAAAGCTAAGAGTGAGACAAATTCACTGAAAGAAACGTCTTGTTCATATCTGTCTTCGTTTAGATGTGAGACGCCATTTAAGATTTTGGGAGATTGGCGAAAAACGACAGAGTTAGAATTTTGGACGTTTTGGGCTGTAGCGTCAAAACGAAGCATCGGAGAGTAAAACGGATTTCAGATTCGGAATCACGGTACAATTCTGCGTCAACATGGTGAGTTTCAAGTCAATCGGAGAGAAAAAATTTTTCTTCATTTTTCCGAAAAACGACAGTTAGAATTTTTGCGATGGCTGCGGGCTGTAGAGCCAAAACGAAGCATCGGATGGGAAAACGGAGGACATATTTGGATTCAGCGTCAAATTCTACATGGAATTGGTGCATTTCCAGCTCAATCGGACCTCTAGAATCGGCGATAGAAGCGTTTTAAGTTTTTGGATGATGGATATTACGTCATCAGCTGATCGCCACAAACTATATAGGCTGGGAACCGACAGAGACTTGTCATTAAGACGAGAGATTGTCAACGGTAAGTCGTCTCTCTGAGCTCCGATGATAGCTTCGGACATTCCAAATTCCGGGTTTCTGTAAGAAACCGACTTAGAAAATTTCATTGCTGAAGTCAGCTAAGGCGTCAGACTTAGAGGTTCGTCAGGAGATGGCCTTCGTCTCCAGGCCATAAAAGACTCCAAAACTTTAAAGGCTTGTAACTTTGCTTCTACAAGTCCGTTTGATTTGATTCAAAAAAGGTTCGGTCGCTATTGACCTGCCCTAAGTGATACACTACTTATAAAATTTCATAAGTAGTGCTAAAAAGATGAAAAATTTAAATTCACTAGTTTTGGAGGTTTTCTGGGGTTTTCGACCCTGCTGAATTCAACTAAGACATTTATAAAGTTGTGGGAGGCGAGCTTCGGCTTGGAATTTGCAACCTTTGTAAACAATTCACCAAACCTTCTGATTGGGCGAGCAATCTCGACCATTCTCAGGGTAGGAAAATCATATAAAACCCAGTGAGGTGACTTTCAACTACACATTTGCCTCTAGCAAGTGTCATGATGTTGCATGGTACGGAGAGTTTCGCTGTAATATTCCAGTGACAGGGTGTTCCTTCCGGACAGCGGATAAGATCGTAGTGATGGGTGCAGCAAGGGAGGGAGACTTCGGTAATCTCGACTCTACAACGGTCGTTGCGGTCTCTTTTCTCAACGTAGCACCTTGAACGCCAATCGGTCGAGTCTTAGCTATCTTGTCACGGGTGGCTTATAAATTCTCCATTGCGAAAACGTCAGCTTGACCTGCTAACAAGTCTCTTACTATCAGATCAAGAGGCACTCAACGTGAGCATGGCAAGGAGAAGTTCGGTGTAATACTTCCTTTCGACGGGCGTTCCTGTAAAGGGCGGCGGTGAAACCCGTAGCTATGTATACCGCAAGGGACATTCGGCAATGGTCAATCTTGTTAAACCTCTCTGCGTCATGTTTGCAAGTGATTGCCTCTGTCTCAACGTAGTATGCATTCGCGCCAGGGTGACATTTAGCCAGCTGTCGAAGGTTACTTCATGACCTCTCCATTGCACTAATAGTGTGAAGCTCGGTATAAGTGAGGGATAAAATCCTCCATCACCTTAGGCGGCTTGATATCAGGCTACAGCATGAGTGATGCGGAGATCTTTGATAGTGTACTTCCTGTTGGTGGGTTTGCACGGCGAGCGCTGCCGCAGATGGAAGGAGGGGTGTGTCATAGTTAAGACCGAAACCACTTAGCCGGTGTTGGGCAACTTTCCCAACGTCATCTTTTCTCGCTTGGTCATGAGTACTTTAGATGTCTGCAGCAGGTAGGTTTTTCAAAATCTCCACTCATCGTTTGATGATTTACAAAGTAGGGCACATGTCAAGTAAAGTTCTCATAATGACGTCTTAATCAATTCCTCCTTACTGCATGCTTGTCGTTTCTACACTCCGACTCTAACCTTTTAGAGCATACACATGTAGCACATACTATCCGTATCGAGAAAGTCTCGTTAGTTCTTTTAAGAAACACTACCTCCTCGTGTCACCTGTGTATATTCCAAGTCGAGAGTTGAGAAACACAGAGGGCATTGACGAAGAAATGATGAATGGAATGATATGGGATTTGGACATTCACACGCCAAACGTATACAGCAAACACACTTCTCTCTTCTTTAGTGAGCAAGCTCTGAACACATAAGATACCGTAGTAAAATCATCAACGAATAAATCATATCGCATTAGAAATGTACATCGACAGATTCAAATAGATGCTCATGCGTTCATAAAAGAGAGTTTGTAACATCAGCATTAATTGGAAGTGCGTGGGCGCACTGGAAACTCTTGCTCGTCTTGTGATTGGACGAGAGGTCTCATCCATTCACCACTTAGGAAAATCTTATAAAAGGTAGTGCACCAGCTCTGCTCTTCACATTTGTCTTTCACAAGGTGAGTGTTGCTGAGCTCCTGCTATCAGGTTGTTCTGACTTGCTATCAAGTTGAATAGTCTCTTGCTATCAAGAGATTCACTTCTGCTCATAAAGCATATCATGGCTGTAATACCTCCTTTGCTCGAGCGTTCCTTCGGGACGGCGGGTACTGCCGTAGAGGGATTGCGTTGCACGGGTTGTTCGTCGTTTGTTAGACCGAAACCTCTGAGCCGTTGATCATGTTGGGCGTTCGACTTCATACTCAACGTGACGCTTTCTCTCGCCAGGTCAGAGTACTTCAGCCATTCGACAAAGGTTAGTCTTTATGATATGGAGTAGAGTGAAATGTAATTCATTAGATGTCACTTGAATGATTGTTCCCACGATAAACGTTGACGGGACAAATGAAACGATTCTCATCTTTCCTTTTCAGTAAGCTCCTGCTATCAGGTTGTTTTGACTTGCTATCAAGTTGAATAGTCTCTTGCTATCAAGAGATTCACTTCTGCTCATAAAGCATATCATCGCTGTAATACCTCCTTTGCTGGAGCGTTCCTTCGGGACGGCGGGTACTGCCGTAGAGGGATTGCGTTGCACGGGTTGTTCGTCGTTTGTTAGACCGAAACCTCTGAGCCGTTGCTCATGTTGGGCGTTCGACTTCATACTCAACGTGACGCTTTCTCTCGCCAGGTCAGAGTACTTCAGCCATTCGACAAAGATTAGTCTTTATGATATGGAGTAGAGTGAAATGTAATTCATTAGATGTCACTTGAATGATTGTTCCCATGATAAACGTTGATGAGACAGATGAAACACTTATGAAGTACGTACATGTTTAGATGAAGTATGTGAATTTTATTTTCTGTTGTTTCTCGAACAACGTATTCATATGAAGGACTAAAACTCTTACGTTGAGCATCTCGTCGGTATGCAACGCAATGCGTCATGTTTGCAAGTGATTGCCTCTGTCTCAACGTAGTATGCATTCGCGCCAGGGTGACATTTAGCCAGCTGTCGAAGGTTACTTCATGACCTCTCCATTGCACTAATAGTGTGAAGCTCGGTATAAGTGAGGGATAAAATCCTCCATCACCTTAGGCGGCTTGATATCAGGCTACAGCATGAGTGATGCGGAGATCTTTGATAGTGTACTTCCTGTTGGTGGGTTTGCACGGCGAGCGCTGCCGCAGATGGAAGGAGGGGTGTGTCATAGTTAAGACCGAAACCACTTAGCCGGTGTTGAGCAACTTTCCCAACGTCATCTTTTCTCGCTTGGTCATGAGTGCTTTAGATGTCTGCAGCAGGTTTTTCAAAATTTCCACTCATCGTTTGATGATTTACAAAGTAGGGCACATGTCAAGTAAAGTTCTCATAATGACGTCTTAATCAATTCCTCCTTACTGCATGCTTGTCGTTTCTACACTCCGACTCTAACCTTTTAGAGCATACACATGTAGCACATACTATCCGTATCGAGAAAGTCTCGTTAGTTCTTTTAAGAAACACTACCTCCTCGTGTCACCTGTGTATATTCCAAGTCGAGAGTTGAGAAACACAGAGGGCATTGACGAAGAAATGATGAATGGAATGATATGGGATTTGGACATTCACACGCCAAACGTATACAGCAAACACACTTCTCTCTTCTTTAGTGAGCAAGCTCTGAACACATAAGATACCGTAGTAAAATCATCAACGAATAAATCATATCGCATTAGGAATGTACATCGACAGATTCAAATAGATGCTCATGCGTTCATAAAAGAGAGCTTGTAACATCAGCATTAATTGGAAGTGCGTGGGCGCACTGGAAACTCTTGCTCGTCTTGTGATTGGACGAGAGGTCTCATCCATTCACCACTTAGGAAAATCTTATAAAAGGTAGTGCACCAGCTCTGCTCTTCACATTTGTCTTTCACAAGGTGAGTGTTGCTGAGCTCCTGCTATCAGGTTGTTCTGACTTGCTATCAAGTTGAATAGTCTCTTGCTATCAAGAGATTCACTTCTGCTCATAAAGCATATCATGGCTGTAATACCTCCTTTGCTCGAGCGTTCCTTCGGGACGGCGGGTACTGCCGTAGAGGGATTGCGTTGCACGGGTTGTTCGTCGTTTGTTAGACCGAAACCTCTGAGCCGTTGATCATGTTGGGCGTTCGACTTCATACTCAACGTGACGCTTTCTCTCGCCAGGTCAGAGTACTTCAGCCATTCGACAAAGGTTAGTCTTTATGATATGGAGTAGAGTGAAATGTAATTCATTAGATGTCACTTGAATGATTGTTCCCACGATAAACGTTGACGGGACAAATGAAACGATTCTCATCTTTCCTTTTCAGTAAGCTCCTGCTATCAGGTTGTTTTGACTTGCTATCAAGTTGAATAGTCTCTTGCTATCAAGAGATTCACTTCTGCTCATAAAGCATATCATCGCTGTAATACCTCCTTTGCTGGAGCGTTCCTTCGGGACGGCGGGTACTGCCGTAGAGGGATTGCGTTGCACGGGTTGTTCGTCGTTTGTTAGACCGAAACCTCTGAGCCGTTGCTCATGTTGGGCGTTCGACTTCATACTCAACGTGACGCTTTCTCTCGCCAGGTCAGAGTACTTCAGCCATTCGACAAAGATTAGTCTTTATGATATGGAGTAGAGTGAAATGTAATTCATTAGATGTCACTTGAATGATTGTTCCCATGATAAACGTTGATGAGACAGATGAAACACTTATGAAGTACGTACATGTTTAGATGAAGTATGTGAATTTTATTTTCTGTTGTTTCTCGAACAACGTATTCATATGAAGGACTAAAACTCTTACGTTGAGCATCTCGTCGGTATGCAACGCAATGCGTCATGTTTGCAAGTGATTGCCTCTGTCTCAACGTAGTATGCATTCGCGCCAGGGTGACATTTAGCCAGCTGTCGAAGGTTACTTCATGACCTCTCCATTGCACTAATAGTGTGAAGCTCGGTATAAGTGAGGGATAAAATCCTCCATCACCTTAGGCGGCTTGATATCAGGCTACAGCATGAGTGATGCGGAGATCTTTGATAGTGTACTTCCTGTTGGTGGGTTTGCACGGCGAGCGCTGCCGCAGATGGAAGGAGGGGTGTGTCATAGTTAAGACCGAAACCACTTAGCCGGTGTTGAGCAACTTTCCCAACGTCATCTTTTCTCGCTTGGTCATGAGTGCTTTAGATGTCTGCAGCAGGTTTTTCAAAATTTCCACTCATCGTTTGATGATTTACAAAGTAGGGCACATGTCAAGTAAAGTTCTCATAATGACGTCTTAATCAATTCCTCCTTACTGCATGCTTGTCGTTTCTACACTCCGACTCTAACCTTTTAGAGCATACACATGTAGCACATACTATCCGTATCGAGAAAGTCTCGTTAGTTCTTTTAAGAAACACTACCTCCTCGTGTCACCTGTGTATATTCCAAGTCGAGAGTTGAGAAACACAGAGGGCATTGACGAAGAAATGATGAATGGAATGATATGGGATTTGGACATTCACACGCCAAACGTATACAGCAAACACACTTCTCTCTTCTTTAGTGAGCAAGCTCTGAACACATAAGATACCGTAGTAAAATCATCAACGAATAAATCATATCGCATTAGGAATGTACATCGACAGATTCAAATAGATGCTCATGCGTTCATAAAAGAGAGCTTGTAACATCAGCATTAATTGGAAGTGCGTGGGCGCACTGGAAACTCTTGCTCGTCTTGTGATTGGACGAGAGGTCTCATCCATTCACCGCTTAGGAAAATCTTATAAAAGGTAGTGCACCAGCTCTGCTCTTCACATTTAGCTTTCACAAGGTGAGTGTTGGTGAGCTCCTGCTATCAGGTTGTTCTGACTTGCTATCAAGTTGAATAATCTCTTGCTATCAAGAGATTCACTTCTGCTTATAAAGCATATCATCGCTGTAATACCTCCTTTGCTCGAGCGTTCCTTCGGGACGGCGGGTACTGCCGTAGAGGGATTGTGTTGCACGGGTTGTTCGTCGTTTGTTAGACCGAAACCTCTGAGCCGTTGCTCATGTTGGGCGTTCGACTTCATACTCAACGTGACGCTTTCTCTCGCCAGGTCAGAGTACTTCAGCCATTCGACAAAGGTTAGTCTTTATGATATGGAGTAGAGTGAAATGTAATTCATTAGATGTCACTTGAATGATTGTTCCCACGATAAACGTTGACGGGACAAATGAAACGATTCTCATCTTTCCTTTTCAGTAAGCTCCTGCTATCAGGTTGTTTTGACTTGCTATCAAGTTGAATAGTCTCTTGCTATCAAGAGATTCCCTTCTGCTCATAAAGCATATCATGGCTGTAATACCTCCTTTGCTCGAGCGTTCCTTCGGGACGGCGGGTACTGCCGTAGAGGGATAGCGTTGCACGGGTTGATCGTCGTTTGTTAGACCGAAACCTCTGAGCCGTTGCTCATGTTGGGCGTTCGACTTCATACTCAACGTGACGCTTTCTCTCTCCAGGTCAGAGTACTTCAGCCATTCGACAAAGGTTAGTCTTTATGATATGGAGTAGAGTGAAATGTAATTCATTAGATGTCACTTGAATGATTGTTCCCATGATAAACGTTGATGAGACAGATGAAACACTTATGAAGTACGTACATGTTTAGATGAAGTATGTGAATTTTATTTTCTGTTGTTTCTCGAACAACGTATTCATATGAAGGACTAAAACTCTTACGTTGAGCATCTCGTCGGTATGCAACGCAATGCGTCATGTTTGCAAGTGATTGCCTCTGTCTCAACGTAGTATGCATTCGCGCCAGGGTGACATTTAGCCAGCTGTCGAAGGTTACTTCATGACCTCTCCATTGCACTAATAGTGTGAAGCTCGGTATAAGTGAGGGATAAAATCCTCCATCACCTTAGGCGGCTTGATATCAGGCTACAGCATGAGTGATGCGGAGATCTTTGATAGTGTACTTCCTGTTGGTGGGTTTGCACGGCGAGCGCTGCCGCAGATGGAAGGAGGGGTGTGTCATAGTTAAGACCGAAACCACTTAGCCGGTGTTGAGCAACTTTCCCAACGTCATCTTTTCTCGCTTGGTCATGAGTGCTTTAGATGTCTGCAGCAGGTTTTTCAAAATTTCCACTCATCGTTTGATGATTTACAAAGTAGGGCACATGTCAAGTAAAGTTCTCATAATGACGTCTTAATCAATTCCTCCTTACTGCATGCTTGTCGTTTCTACACTCCGACTCTAACCTTTTAGAGCATACACATGTAGCACATACTATCCGTATCGAGAAAGTCTCGTTAGTTCTTTTAAGAAACACTACCTCCTCGTGTCACCTGTGTATATTCCAAGTCGAGAGTTGAGAAACACAGAGGGCATTGACGAAGAAATGATGAATGGAATGATATGGGATTTGGACATTCACACGCCAAACGTATACAGCAAACACACTTCTCTCTTCTTTAGTGAGCAAGCTCTGAACACATAAGATACCGTAGTAAAATCATCAACGAATAAATCATATCGCATTAGGAATGTACATCGACAGATTCAAATAGATGCTCATGCGTTCATAAAAGAGAGCTTGTAACATCAGCATTAATTGGAAGTGCGTGGGCGCACTGGAAACTCTTGCTCGTCTTGTGATTGGACGAGAGGTCTCATCCATTCACCGCTTAGGAAAATCTTATAAAAGGTAGTGCACCAGCTCTGCTCTTCACATTTAGCTTTCACAAGGTGAGTGTTGGTGAGCTCCTGCTATCAGGTTGTTCTGACTTGCTATCAAGTTGAATAATCTCTTGCTATCAAGAGATTCACTTCTGCTTATAAAGCATATCATCGCTGTAATACCTCCTTTGCTCGAGCGTTCCTTCGGGACGGCGGGTACTGCCGTAGAGGGATTGTGTTGCACGGGTTGTTCGTCGTTTGTTAGACCGAAACCTCTGAGCCGTTGCTCATGTTGGGCGTTCGACTTCATACTCAACGTGACGCTTTCTCTCGCCAGGTCAGAGTACTTCAGCCATTCGACAAAGGTTAGTCTTTATGATATGGAGTAGAGTGAAATGTAATTCATTAGATGTCACTTGAATGATTGTTCCCACGATAAACGTTGACGGGACAAATGAAACGATTCTCATCTTTCCTTTTCAGTAAGCTCCTGCTATCAGGTTGTTTTGACTTGCTATCAAGTTGAATAGTCTCTTGCTATCAAGAGATTCCCTTCTGCTCATAAAGCATATCATGGCTGTAATACCTCCTTTGCTCGAGCGTTCCTTCGGGACGGCGGGTACTGCCGTAGAGGGATAGCGTTGCACGGGTTGATCGTCGTTTGTTAGACCGAAACCTCTGAGCCGTTGCTCATGTTGGGCGTTCGACTTCATACTCAACGTGACGCTTTCTCTCTCCAGGTCAGAGTACTTCAGCCATTCGACAAAGGTTAGTCTTTATGATATGGAGTAGAGTGAAATGTAATTCATTAGATGTCACTTGAATGATTGTTCCCATGATAAACGTTGATGAGACAGATGAAACACTTATGAAGTACGTACATGTTTAGATGAAGTATGTGAATTTTATTTTCTGTTGTTTCTCGAACAACGTATTCATATGAAGGACTAAAACTCTTACGTTGAGCATCTCGTCGGTATGCAACGCAATGCGTCATGTTTGCAAGTGATTGCCTCTGTCTCAACGTAGTATGCATTCGCGCCAGGGTGACATTTAGCCAGCTGTCGAAGGTTACTTCATGACCTCTCCATTGCACTAATAGTGTGAAGCTCGGTATAAGTGAGGGATAAAATCCTCCATCACCTTAGGCGGCTTGATATCAGGCTACAGCATGAGTGATGCGGAGATCTTTGATAGTGTACTTCCTGTTGGTGGGTTTGCACGGCGAGCGCTGCCGCAGATGGAAGGAGGGGTGTGTCATAGTTAAGACCGAAACCACTTAGCCGGTGTTGGGCAACTTTCCCAACGTCATCTTTTCTCGCTTGGTCATGAGTGCTTTAGATGTCTGCAGCAGGTTTTTCAAAATCTCCACTCATCGTTTGATGATTTACAAAGTAGGGCACATGTCAAGTAAAGTTCTCATAATGACGTCTTAATCAATTCCTCCTTACTGCATGCTTGTCGTTTCTACACTCCGACTCTAACCTTTTAGAGCATACACATGTAGCACATACTATCCGTATCGAGAAAGTCTCGTTAGTTCTTTTAAGAAACACTACCTCCTCGTGTCACCTGTGTATATTCCAAGTCGAGAGTTGAGAAACACAGAGGGCATTGACGAAGAAATGATGAATGGAATGATATGGGATTTGGACATTCACACGCCAAACGTATACAGCAAACACACTTCTCTCTTCTTTAGTGAGCAAGCTCTGAACACATAAGATACCGTAGTAAAATCATCAACGAATAAATCATATCGCAATAGGAATGTACATTGACAGATTCAAATAGATGCTCATGCGTTCATAAAAGAGAGTTTGTAACATCAGCATTAATTGGAAGTGCGTGGGCGCACTGGAAACTCTTGCTCGTCTTGTGATTGGACGAGAGGTCTCATCCATTCACCGCTTAGGAAAATCTTATAAAAGGTAGTGCACCAGCTCTGCTCTTCACATTTGTCTTTCACAAGGTGAGTGTTGGTGAGCTCCTGCTATCAGGTTGTTCTGACTTGCTATCAAGTTGAATAGTCTCTTGCTATCAAGAGATTCACTTCTGCTCATAAAGCATATCAAGGCTGTAATACCTCCTTTGCTCGAGCGTTCCTTCGGGACGGCGGGTACTGCCGTAGAGGGATTGCGTTGCACGGGTTGTTCGTCGTTTGTTAGACCGAAACCTCTGAGCCGTTGCTCATGTTGGGCGTTCGACTTCATACTCAACGTGACGCTTTCTCTCGCCAGGTCAGAGTACTTCAGCCATTCGACAAAGGTTAGTCTTTATGATATGGAGTAGAGTGAAATGTAATTCATTAGATGTCACTTGAATGATTGTTCCCACGATAAACGTTGACGGGACAAATGAAACGATTCTCATCTTTCCTTTTCAGTAAGCTCCTGCTATCAGGTTGTTTTGACTTGCTATCAAGTTGAATAGTCTCTTGCTATCAAGAGATTCACTTCTGCTCATAAAGCATATCATCGCTGTAATACCTCCTTTGCTGGAGCGTTCCTTCGGGACGGCGGGTACTGCCGTAGAGGGATTGCGTTGCACGGGTTGTTCGTCGTTTGTTAGACCGAAACCTCTGAGCCGTTGCTCATGTTGGGCGTTCGACTTCATACTCAACGTGACGCTTTCTCTCGCCAGGTCAGAGTACTTCAGCCATTCGACAAAGGTTAGTCTTTATGATATGGAGTAGAGTGAAATGTAATTCATTAGATGTCACTTGAATGATTGTTCCCACGATAAACGTTGACGGGACAAATGAAACGATTCTCATCTTTCCTTTTCAGTGAGCTCCTCCTATCAGGTTGTTTTGACTTGCTATCAAGTTGAATAGTCTCTTGCTATCAAGAGATTCACTTCTGCTCATAAAGCATATCATCGCTGTAATACCTCCTTTGCTGGAGCGTTCCTTCGGGACGGCGGGTACTGCCGTAGAGGGATTGCGTTGCACGGGTTGTTCGTCGTTTGTTAGACCGAAACCTCTGAGCCGTTGCTCATGTTGGGCGTTCGACTTCATACTCAACGTGACGCTTTCTTTCGCCAGGTCAGAGTACTTCAGCCATTCGACAAAGGTTAGTCTTTATGATATGGAGTAGAGTGAAATGTAATTCATTAGATGTCACTTGAATGATTGTTCCCACGATAAACGTTGACGGGACAAATGAAACGATTCTCATCTTTCCTTTTCAGTGAGCTCCTCCTATCAGGTTGTTTTGACTTGCCATCAAGTTGAATAGTCTCTTGCTATCAAGAGATTCACTTCTGCTCATAAAACATATCATCGCTGTAATACCTCCTGATGATTGTTCCCATGATAAACGTTGATGAGACAGATGAAACACTTATGAAGTACGTACATGTTTAGATGAAGTATGTGAATTTTATTTTCTGTTGTTTCTCGAACAACGTATTCATATGAAGGACTAAAACTCTTACGTTGAGCATCTCGTCGGTATGCAACGCAATGCGTCATGTTTGCAAGTGATTGCCTCTGTCTCAACGTAGTATGCATTCGCGCCAGGGTGACATTTAGCCAGCTGTCGAAGGTTACTTCATGACCTCTCCATTGCACTAATAGTGTGAAGCTCGGTATAAGTGAGGGATAAAATCCTCCATCACCTTAGGCGGCTTGATATCAGGCTACAGCATGAGTGATGCGGAGATCTTTGATAGTGTACTTCCTGTTGGTGGGTTTGCACGGCGAGCGCTGCCGCAGATGGAAGGAGGGGTGTGTCATAGTTAAGACCGAAACCACTTAGCCGGTGTTGAGCAACTTTCCCAACGTCATCTTTTCTCGCTTGGTCATGAGTGCTTTAGATGTCTGCAGCAGGTAGGTTTTTCAAAGTCTCCACTCATCGTTTGATGATTTACAAAGTAGGGCACATGTCAAGTAAAGTTCTCATAATGACGTCTTAATCAATTCCTCCTTACTGCATGCTTGTCGTTTCTACACTCCGACTCTAACCTTTTAGAGCATACACATGTAGCACATACTATCCGTATCGAGAAAGTCTCGTTAGTTCTTTTAAGAAACACTACCTCCTCGTGTCACCTGTGTATATTCCAAGTCGAGAGTTGAGAAACACAGAGGGCATTGACGAAGAAATGATGAATGGAATGATATGGGATTTGGACATTCACACGCCAAACGTATACAGCAAACACACTTCTCTCTTCTTTAGTGAGCAAGCTCTGAACACATAAGATACCGTAGTAAAATCATCAACGAATAAATCATATCGCAATAGGAATGTACATTGACAGATTCAAATAGATGCTCATGCGTTCATAAAAGAGAGCTTGTAACATCAGCATTAATTGGAAGTGCGTGGGCGCACTGGAAACTCTTGCTCGTCTTGTGATTGGACGAGAGGTCTCATCCATTCACCGCTTAGGAAAATCTTATAAAAGGTAGTGCACCAGCTCTGCTCTTCACATTTGTCTTTCACAAGGTGAGTGTTGCTGAGCTCCTGCTATCAGGTTGTTCTGACTTGCTATCAAGTTGAATAGTCTCTTGCTATCAAGAGATTCACTTCTGCTCATAAAGCATATCATGGCTGTAATACCTCCTTTGCTCGAGCGATCCTTCGGGACGGCGGGTACTGCCGTAGAGGGATTGCGTTGCACGGGTTGTTCGTCGTTTGTTAGACCGAAACCTCTGAGCCGTTGCTCATGTTGGGCGTTCGACTTCATACTCAACGTGACGCTTTCTCTCGCCAGGTCAGAGTACTTCAGCCATTCGACAAAGGTTAGTCTTTATGATATGGAGTAGAGTGAAATGTAATTCATTAGATGTCACTTGAATGATTGTTCCCACGATAAACGTTGACGGGACAAATGAAACGATTCTCATCTTTCCTTTTCAGTAAGCTCCTGCTATCAGGTTGTTTTGACTTGCTATCAAGTTGAATAGTCTCTTGCTATCAAGAGATTCACTTCTGCTCATAAAGCACATCATCGCTGTAATACCTCCTTTGCTCGAGCGTTCCTTCGGGACGGCGGGTACTGCCGTAGAGGGATTGTGTTGCACGGGTTGTTCGTCGTTTGTTAGACCGAAACCTCTGAGCCGTTGCTCATGTTGGGCGTTCGACTTCATACTCAACGTGACGCTTTCTCTCTCCAGGTCAGAGTACTTCAGCCATTCGACAAAGGTTAGTCTTTATGATATGGAGTAGAGTGAAATGTAATTCATTAGATGTCACTTGAATGATTGTTCCCATGATAAACGTTGATGAGACAGATGAAACACTTATGAAGTACGTACATGTTTAGATGAAGTATGTGAATTTTATTTTCTGTTGTTTCTCGAACAACGTATTCATATGAAGGACTAAAACTCTTACGTTGAGCATCTCGTCGGTATGCAACGCAATGCGTCATGTTTGCAAGTGATTGCCTCTGTCTCAACGTAGTATGCATTCGCGCCAGGGTGACATTTAGCCAGCTGTCGAAGGTTACTTCATGACCTCTCCATTGCACTAATAGTGTGAAGCTCGGTATAAGTGAGGGATAAAATCCTCCATCACCTTAGGCGGCTTGATATCAGGCTACAGCATGAGTGATGCGGAGATCTTTGATAGTGTACTTCCTGTTGGTGGGTTTGCACGGCGAGCGCTGCCGCAGATGGAAGGAGGGGTGTGTCATAGTTAAGACCGAAACCACTTAGCCGGTGTTGAGCAACTTTCCCAACGTCATCTTTTCTCGCTTGGTCATGAGTGCTTTAGATGTCTGCAGCAGGTAGGTTTTTCAAAATCTCCACTCATCGTTTGATGATTTACAAAGTAGGGCACATGTCAAGTAAAGTTCTCATAATGACGTCTTAATCAATTCCTCCTTACTGCATGCTTGTCGTTTCTACACTCCGACTCTAACCTTTTAGAGCATACACATGTAGCACATACTATCCGTATCGAGAAAGTCTCGTTAGTTCTTTTAAGAAACACTACCTCCTCGTGTCACCTGTGTATATTCCAAGTCGAGAGTTGAGAAACACAGAGGGCATTGACGAAGAAATGATGAATGGAATGATATGGGATTTGGACATTCACACGCCAAACGTATACAGCAAACACACTTCTCTCTTCTTTAGTGAGCAAGCTCTGAACACATAAGATACCGTAGTAAAATCATCAACGAATAAATCATATCGCAATAGGAATGTACATTGACAGATTCAAATAGATGCTCATGCGTTCATAAAAGAGAGCTTGTAACATCAGCATTAATTGGAAGTGCGTGGGCGCACTGGAAACTCTTGCTCGTCTTGTGATTGGACGAGAGGTCTCATCCATTCACCGCTTAGGAAAATCTTATAAAAGGTAGTGCACCAGCTCTGCTCTTCACATTTGTCTTTCACAAGGTGAGTGTTGCTGAGCTCCTGCTATCAGGTTGTTCTGACTTGCTATCAAGTTGAATAGTCTCTTGCTATCAAGAGATTCACTTCTGCTCATAAAGCATATCATCGCTGTAATACCTCCTTTGCTCGAGCGTTCCTTCGGGACGGCGGGTACTGCCGTAGAGGGATTGCGTTGCACGGGTTGTTCGTCGTTTGTTAGACCGAAACCTCTGAGCCGTTGCTCATGTTGGGCGTTCGACTTCATACTCAACGTGACGCTTTCTCTCGCCAGGTCAGAGTACTTCAGCCATTCGACAAAGGTTAGTCTTTATGATATGGAGTAGAGTGAAATGTAATTCATTAGATGTCACTTGAATGATTGTTCCCACGATAAACGTTGACGGGACAAATGAAACGATTCTCATCTTTCCTTTTCAGTAAGCTCCTGCTATCAGGTTGTTTTGACTTGCTATCAAGTTGAATAGTCTCTTGCTATCAAGAGATTCACTTCTGCTCATAAAGCACATCATCGCTGTAATACCTCCTTTGCTCGAGCGTTCCTTCGGGACGGCGGGTACTGCCGTAGAGGGATTGTGTTGCACGGGTTGTTCGTCGTTTGTTAGACCGAAACCTCTGAGCCGTTGCTCATGTTGGGCGTTCGACTTCATACTCAACGTGACGCTTTCTCTCTCCAGGTCAGAGTACTTCAGCCATTCGACAAAGGTTAGTCTTTATGATATGGAGTAGAGTGAAATGTAATTCATTAGATGTCACTTGAATGATTGTTCCCATGATAAACGTTGATGAGACAGATGAAACACTTATGAAGTACGTACATGTTTAGATGAAGTATGTGAATTTTATTTTCTGTTGTTTCTCGAACAACGTATTCATATGAAGGACTAAAACTCTTACGTTGAGCATCTCGTCGGTATGCAACGCAATGCGTCATGTTTGCAAGTGATTGCCTCTGTCTCAACGTAGTATGCATTCGCGCCAGGGTGACATTTAGCCAGCTGTCGAAGGTTACTTCATGACCTCTCCATTGCACTAATAGTGTGAAGCTCGGTATAAGTGAGGGATAAAATCCTCCATCACCTTAGGCGGCTTGATATCAGGCTACAGCATGAGTGATGCGGAGATCTTTGATAGTGTACTTCCTGTTGGTGGGTTTGCACGGCGAGCGCTGCCGCAGATGGAAGAAGGGGTGTGTCATAGTTAAGACCGAAACCACTTAGCCGGTGTTGGGCAACTTTCCCAACGTCATCTTTTCTCGCTTGGTCATGAGTGCTTTAGATGTCTGCAGCAGGTTTTTCAAAATCTCCACTCATCGTTTGATGATTTACAAAGTAGGGCACATGTCAAGTAAAGTTCTCATAATGACGTCTTAATCAATTCCTCCTTACTGCATGCTTGTCGTTTCTACACTCCGACTCTAACCTTTTAGAGCATACACATGTAGCACATACTATCCGTATCGAGAAAGTCTCGTTAGTTCTTTTAAGAACCACTACCTCCTGGTGTCACCTGTGTATATTCCAAGTCGAGAGTTGAGAAACACAGAGGGCATTGACGAAGAAATGATGAATGGAATGATATGGGATTTGGACATTCACACGCCAAACGTATACAGCAAACACACTTCTCTCTTCTTTAGTGAGCAAGCTCTGAACACATAAGATACCGTAGTAAAATCATCAACGAATAAATCATATCGCATTAGGAATGTACATTGACAGATTCAAATAGATGCTCATGCGTTCATAAAAGAGAGCTTGTAACATCAGCATTAATTGGAAGTGCGTGGGCGCACTGGAAACTCTTGCTCGTCTTGTGATTGGACGAGAGGTCTCATCCATTCACCGCTTAGGAAAATCTTATAAAAGGTAGTGCACCAGCTCTGCTCTTCACATTTGTCTTTCACAAGGTGAGTGTTGCTGAGCTCCTGCTATCAGGTTGTTCTGACTTGCTATCAAGTTGAATAGTCTCTTGCTATCAAGAGATTCACTTCTGCTCATAAAGCATATCATCGCTGTAATACCTCCTTTGCTGGAGCGTTCCTTCGGGACGGCGGGTACTGCCGTAGAGGGATTGCGTTGCACGGGTTGTTCGTCGTTTGTTAGACCGAAACCTCTGAGCCGTTGCTCATGTTGGGCGTTCGACTTCATACTCAACGTGACGCTTTCTCTCGCCAGGTCAGAGTACTTCAGCCATTCGACAAAGGTTAGTCTTTATGATATGGAGTAGAGTGAAATGTAATTCATTAGATGTCACTTGAATGATTGTTCCCACGATAAACGTTGACGGGACAAATGAAACGATTCTCATCTTTCCTTTTCAGTGAGCTCCTCCTATCAGGTTGTTTTGACTTGCTATCAAGTTGAATAGTCTCTTGCTATCAAGAGATTCACTTCTGCTCATAAAGCATATCATCGCTGTAATACCTCCTTTGCTGGAGCGTTCCTTCGGGACGGCGGGTACTGCCGTAGAGGGATTGCGTTGCACGGGTTGTTCGTCGTTTGTTAGACCGAAACCTCTGAGCCGTTGCTCATGTTGGGCGTTCGACTTCATACTCAACGTGACGCTTTCTTTCGCCAGGTCAGAGTACTTCAGCCATTCGACAAAGGTTAGTCTTTATGATATGGAGTAGAGTGAAATGTAATTCATTAGATGTCACTTGAATGATTGTTCCCACGATAAACGTTGACGGGACAAATGAAACGATTCTCATCTTTCCTTTTCAGTGAGCTCATGCTATCAGGTTGTTTTGACTTGCCATCAAGTTGAATAGTCTCTTGCTATCAAGAGATTCACTTCTGCTCATAAAACATATCATCGCTGTAATACCTCCTGATGATTGTTCCCATGATAAACGTTGATGAGACAGATGAAACACTTATGAAGTACGTACATGTTTAGATGAAGTATGTGAATTTTATTTTCTGTTGTTTCTCGAACAACGTATTCATATGAAGGACTAAAACTCTTACGTTGAGCATCTCGTCGGTATGCAACGCAATGCGTCATGTTTGCAAGTGATTGCCTCTGTCTCAACGTAGTATGCATTCGCGCCAGGGTGACATTTAGCCAGCTGTCGAAGGTTACTTCATGACCTCTCCATTGCACTAATAGTGTGAAGCTCGGTATAAGTGAGGGATAAAATCCTCCATCACCTTAGGCGGCTTGATATCAGGCTACAGCATGAGTGATGCGGAGATCTTTGATAGTGTACTTCCTGTTGGTGGGTTTGCACGGCGAGCGCTGCCGCAGATGGAAGGAGGGGTGTGTCATAGTTAAGACCGAAACCACTTAGCCGGTGTTGGGCAACTTTCCCAACGTCATCTTTTCTCGCTTGGTCATGAGTGCTTTAGATGTCTGCAGCAGGTAGGTTTTTCAAAATCTCCACTCATCGTTTGATGATTTACAAAGTAGGGCACATGTCAAGTAAAGTTCTCATAATGACGTCTTAATCAATTCCTCCTTACCGCATGCTTGTCGTTTCTACACTCCGACTCTAACCTTTTAGAGCATGCACATGTAGCACATACTATCCGTATCGAGAAAGTCTCATGAGTTCTTTTAAGAACCACTACCTCATCGTGTCACCTGTGTATATTCCAAGTCGAGAGTTGAGAAACACAGAGGGCATTGACGAAGAAATGATGAATGGAATGATATGGGATTTGGACATTCACACGCCAAACGTATACAGCAAACACACTTCTCTCTTCTTTAGTGAGCAAGCTCTGAACACATAAGATACCGTAGTAAAATCATCAACGAATAAATCATATCGCATTAGGAATGTACATCGACAGATTCAAATAGATGCTCATGCGTTCATAAAAGAGAGCTTGTAACATCAGCATTAATTGGAAGTGCGTGGGCGCACTGGAAACTCTTGCTCGTCTTGTGATTGGACGAGAGGTCTCATCCATTCACCGCTTAGGAAAATCTTATAAAAGGTAGTGCACCAGCTCTGCTCTTCACATTTAGCTTTCACAAGGTGAGTGTTGGTGAGCTCCTGCTATCAGGTTGTTCTGACTTGCTATCAAGTTGAATAATCTCTTGCTATCAAGAGATTCACTTCTGCTTATAAAGCATATCATCGCTGTAATACCTCCTTTGCTCGAGCGTTCCTTCGGGACGGCGGGTACTGCCGTAGAGGGATTGTGTTGCACGGGTTGTTCGTCGTTTGTTAGACCGAAACCTCTGAGCCGTTGCTCATGTTGGGCGTTCGACTTCATACTCAACGTGACGCTTTCTCTCGCCAGGTCAGAGTACTTCAGCCATTCGACAAAGGTTAGTCTTTATGATATGGAGTAGAGTGAAATGTAATTCATTAGATGTCACTTGAATGATTGTTCCCACGATAAACGTTGACGGGACAAATGAAACGATTCTCATCTTTCCTTTTCAGTAAGCTCCTGCTATCAGGTTGTTTTGACTTGCTATCAAGTTGAATAGTCTCTTGCTATCAAGAGATTCCCTTCTGCTCATAAAGCATATCATGGCTGTAATACCTCCTTTGCTCGAGCGTTCCTTCGGGACGGCGGGTACTGCCGTAGAGGGATAGCGTTGCACGGGTTGTTCGTCGTTTGTTAGACCGAAACCTCTGAGCCGTTGCTCATGTTGGGCGTTCGACTTCATACTCAACGTGACGCTTTCTCTCGCCAGGTCAGAGTACTTCAGCCATTCGACAAAGGTTAGTCTTTATGATATGGAGTAGAGTGAAATGTAATTCATTAGATGTCGCTTGAATGATTGTTCCCATGATAAACGTTGATGAGACAGATGAAACACTTATGAAGTACGTACATGTTTAGATGAAGTATGTGAATTTTATTTTCTGTTGTTTCTCGAACAACGTATTCATATGAAGGACTAAAACTCTTACGTTGAGCATCTCGTCGGTATGCAACGCAATGCGTCATGTTTGCAAGTGATTGCCTCTGTCTCAACGTAGTATGCATTCGCGCCAGGGTGACTTTTAGCCAGCTGTCGAAGGTTACTTCATGACCTCTCCATTGCACTAATAGTGTGAAGCTCGGTATAAGTGAGGGATAAAATCCTCCATCACCTTAGGCGGCTTGATATCAGGCTACAGCATGAGTGATGCGGAGATCTTTGATAGTGTACTTCCTGTTGGTGGGTTTGCACGGCGAGCGCTGCCGCAGATGGAAGGAGGGGTGTGTCATAGTTAAGACCGAAACCACTTAGCCGGTGTTGGGCAACTTTCCCAACGTCATCTTTTCTCGCTTGGTCATGAGTGCTTTAGATGTCTGCAGCAGGTAGGTTTTTCAAAATCTCCACTCATCGTTTGATGATTTACAAAGTAGGGCACATGTCAAGTAAAGTTCTCATAATGACGTCTTAATCAATTCCTCCTTACTGCATGCTTGTCGTTTCTACACTCCGACTCTAACCTTTTAGAGCATACACATGTAGCACATACTATCCGTATCGAGAAAGTCTCGTTAGTTCTTTTAAGAAACACTACCTCCTCGTGTCACCTGTGTATATTCCAAGTCGAGAGTTGAGAAACACAGAGGGCATTGACGAAGAAATGATGAATGGAATGATATGGGATTTGGACATTCACACGCCAAACGTATACAGCAAACACACTTCTCTCTTCTTTAGTGAGCAAGTTCTGAACACATAAGATACCGTAGTAAAATCATCAACGAATAAATCATATCGCAATAGGAATGTACATTGACAGATTCAAATAGATGCTCATGCGTTCATAAAAGAGAGTTTGTAACATCAGCATTAATTGGAAGTGCGTGGGCGCACTGGAAACTCTTGCTCGTCTTGTGATTGGACGAGAGGTCTCATCCATTCACCGCTTAGGAAAATCTTATAAAAGGTAGTGCACCAGCTCTGCTCTTCACATTTAGCTTTCACAAGGTGAGTGTTGGTGAGCTCCTGCTATCAGGTTGTTTTGACTTGCTATCAAGTTGAATAGTCTCTTGCTATCAAGAGATTCACTTCTGCTCATAAAGCACATCATCGCTGTAATACCTCCTTTGCTCGAGCGTTCCTTCGGGACGGCGGGTACTGCCGTAGAGGGATTGTGTTGCACGGGTTGTTCGTCGTTTGTTAGACCGAAACGTCTGAGCCGTTGCTCATGTTGGGCGTTCGACTTCATACTCAACGTGACGCTTTCTCTCGCCAGGTCAGAGTACTTCAGCCATTCGACAAAGGTTAGTCTTTATGATATGGAGTAGAGTGAAATGTAATTCATTAGATGTCACTTGAATGATTGTTCCCACGATAAACGTTGACGGGACAAATGAAACGATTCTCATCTTTTCTTTTCAGTGAGCTCCTGCTATCAGGTTGTTTTGACTTGCTATCAAGTTGAATAGTGTCTTGCTATCAAGAGATTAACCTCTGCTCATAAAGCATATCATCGCTGTAATACCTCCTTTGCTGGAGCGTTCCTTCGGGACGGCGGGTACTGCCGTAGAGGGATTGCGTTGCACGGGTTGTTCGTCGTTTGTTAGACCGAAACCTCTGAGCCGTTGCTCATGTTGGGCGTTCGACTTCATACTCAACGTGACGCTTTCTTTCGCCAGGTCAGAGTACTTCAGCCATTCGACAAAGGTTAGTCTTTATGATATGGAGTAGAGTGAAATGTAATTCATTAGATGTCACTTGAATGATTGTTCCCACGATAAACGTTGACGGGACAAATGAAACGATTCTCATCTTTCCTTTTCAGTGAGCTCATGCTATCAGGTTGTTTTGACTTGCCATCAAGTTGAATAGTCTCTTGCTATCAAGAGATTCACTTCTGCTCATAAAACATATCATCGCTGTAATACCTCCTGATGATTGTTCCCATGATAAACGTTGATGAGACAGATGAAACACTTATGAAGTACGTACATGTTTAGATGAAGTATGTGAATTTTATTTTCTGTTGTTTCTCGAACAACGTATTCATATGAAGGACTAAAACTCTTACGTTGAGCATCTCGTCGGTATGCAACGCAATGCGTCATGTTTGCAAGTGATTGCCTCTGTCTCAACGTAGTATGCATTCGCGCCAGGGTGACATTTAGCCAGCTGTCGAAGGTTACTTCATGACCTCTCCATTGCACTAATAGTGTGAAGCTCGGTATAATTGAGGGATAAAATCCTCCATCACCTTAGGCGGCTTGATATCAGGCTACAGCATGAGTGATGCGGAGATCTTTGATAGTGTACTTCCTGTTGGTGGGTTTGCACGGCGAGCCCTGCCGCAGATGGAAGGAGGGGTGTGTCATAGTTAAGACCGAAACCACTTAGCCGGTGTTGGGCAACTTTCCCAACGTCATCTTTTCTCGCTTGGTCATGAGTGCTTTAGATGTCTGCAGCAGGTAGGTTTTTCAAAATCTCCACTCATCGTTTGATGATTTACAAAGTAGGGCACATGTCAAGTAAAGTTCTCATAATGACGTCTTAATCAATTCCTCCTTACTGCATGCTTGTCGTTTCTACACTCCGACTCTAACCTTTTAGAGCATACACATGTAGCACATACTATCCCTATCGAGAAAGTCTCATGACTTCTTTTAAGAACCACTACCTCCTCGTGTCACCTGTGTATATTCCAAGTCGAGAGTTGAGAAACACAGAGGGCATTGACGATGAAATGATGAATGGAATGATATGGGATTTGGACATTCACACGCCAAACGTATACAGCAAACACACTTCTCTCTTCTTTAGTGAGCAAGCTCTGAACACATAAGATACCGTAGTAAAATCATCAACGAATAAATCATATCGCAATAGGAATGTACATTGACAGATTCAAATAGATGCTCATGCGTTCATAAAAGAGAGTTTGTAACATCAGCATTAATTGGAAGTGCGTGGGCGCACTGGAAACTCTTGCTCGTCTTGTGATTGGACGAGAGGTCTCATCCATTCACCGCTTAGGAAAAAAACCTTATAAAAGGTAGTGCACCAGCTCTGCTCTTCACATTTATCTTTCACAAGGTGAGTGTTGGTGAGCTCCTGCTATCAGGTTGTTCTGACTTGCTATCAAGTTGAATAGTCTCTTGCTATCAAGAGATTCACTTCTGCTCATAAAGCATATCATCGCTGTAATACCTCCTTTGCTGGAGCGTTCCTTCGGGACGGCGGGTACTGCCGTAGAGGGATTGCGTTGCACGGGTTGTTCGTCGTTTGTTAGACCGAAACCTCTGAGCCGTTGCTCATGTTGGGCGTTCGACTTCATACTCAACGTGACGCTTTCTCTCGCCAGGTCAGAGTACTTCAGCCATTCGACAAAGGTTAGTCTTTATGATATGGAGTAGAGTGAAATGTAATTCATTAGATGTCACTTGAATGATTGTTCCCACGATAAACGTTGACGGGACAAATGAAACGATTCTCATCTTTCCTTTTCAGTAAGCTCCTGCTATCAGGTTGTTTTGACTTGCTATCAAGTTGAATAGTCTCTTGCTATCAAGAGATTCCCTTCTGCTCATAAAGCATATCATGGCTGTAATACCTCCTTTGCTGGAGCGTTCCTTCGGGACGGCGGGTACTGCCGTAGAGGGATTGCGTTGCACGGGTTGATCGTCGTTTGTTAGACCGAAACCTCTGAGCCGTTGCTCATGTTGGGCGTTCGACTTCATACTCAACGTGACGCTTTCTCTCTCCAGGTCAGAGTACTTCAGCCATTCGACAAAGGTTAGTCTTTATGATATGGAGTAGAGTGAAATGTAATTCATTAGATGTCACTTGAATGATTGTTCCCATGATAAACGTTGATGAGACAGCTGAAACGATTCTCATCTTTCCTTTTCAGTGAGCTCCTGCTATCAGGTTGTTTTGACTTGCTATCAAGTTGAATAGTCTCTTGCTATCAAGAGTTTCACTTCTGCTCATAAAAGCATATCATCGCTGTAATACCTCCTTTGCTGGAGCGTTCCTTCGGGACGGCGGGTACTGCCGTAGCGGGATTGCGTTTGCACGGGTTGTTCGGTCGTTTGTTAGACCGAAACCTCTGAGCCGTTGCCTCATGTTGGGGCGTTTTCGACTTCATACTCAAACGTGACGCTTTCTTTCGCCAGGTCAGAGTACTTTCAGCCATTCGACAAAGGTTAGTCTTTATGATATGGAGTAGAGTTGAAATGTAATTCATTAGATGTCACTTGAATGAGTGTTCCCAG
>CAJQUW010003394.1:0-12377 GCA_907163375.1 Prostheceraeus crozeri
ATAATTCAGATTTTGAAGCATTTTAGATTGTGACGGCGCCCTCTTAATATCATGAGGAGGCCCTTTTGAGATCAAGAAGGGCTCATTAAGACGTGAGGGCGTTCTTGAGATAGTGATAGGCCATTTCAGTTTGTTAAGTCCCCTCTCAATTTAAAGGATCATAATTTCAAAGCATGTGAAGCTGATCAGCAATTTTAGGCAGCTGAAACTGTTTTAATTTTGAAGTGCGGAAAAGTCTCTAATTTTCTTCTGCTGAATAGACAGTATCGTTTAATTTGCTCAAGATATAAAAGCATTCTTGAATGTTCAGGCACTACTGTCGTAAAAAGATCATTCTCTTCCTGGCAAAGACTTCAATCTTGTGTAACTTACCAACGATCCATTCAAAAATTCTAAAACATTTACTACATAGGATAGAAGTAGAGACACAATCGATTACAATGAGAATCACAAAAATGCAAAAGATCCCTAGATAGAGCATCTTATGAAATAAATGATTCATCTCATACGATGATGAATATCATCCCATCAGCCATTTATAAAAAAATATAATGCATACTAAGTTTTAAACATTAATAATTGAAGTTGTCCTAATGAGACTGATGGCGTTCTCGTTAAGATATCAATGAACCACACAAACTCTGTACTTCCTTAAAAATCCGCGTGACTCATAATCAGAAGATCCGTCTACAAGCAAGTACAGTGATTTGTTCGTCAATCATGAAGAAACAAGACACAGCGCAAGTAATCAAATGTCCATAAATAAGGGAAAAAAATTTTAGGTTGAAATGCGTGCGTAAAGGTTGTACTACGGTCCCAGAGATTATAAATTGAGGTTTTGATTGCTTTGACTGCTCTCAAAATGCATCCTTCAAGAACGTGCTAGAAAGAGAAATAACCAAAAACTATCGGGAACATCAGGGAGTGACGAAACAAAATTTTATGCGAGTTAACCTGTTGACTAAAGTACTTAATTTTGGGGGAGACAAAAACGATAATGAAACTTCGCAAGCAACTACAGACGTGATTAGTAATTTCCATTAATGTTGATGTAATGCCAACTTATGCCATGTTGATGTGCTACATAGCTATCCATTGTCAAAAATCATCATTGTTCCTGAATGGGGGGGGGGGACTGTCAAAATCTTGGTCTAGAAGGTTTTTGTGGGATATGTCTTTTGCATCGTAATGATATGTTTTGAAAACAGAGATGAAAGGTTTTAATTTGAATGAATGCCGGAGTCAGCATGCCCTTGTAAGCTTTTCAGTCGACCTGCAAATGATTTTTGGCTCCTTACCTTCAACATTGCGGTGTACCCTAATTGTTAAATAATCAGTAAGTCACTGCGCAAACCATCAGTAGTTGAATGGCATGGAAATCGGCTGCTGATCCAGGGAAGCAAATTTTCGAGTTGTGCCTGCTTTTTCCTGGTTTTATGAGTAAAATTCTAATGATCACGATAATCGTAAAATTCACACAAAGAAGGGAGGGTTATGGGGGAGAGCTGGCAAACGGGTCGCCGGGGTCACTGATTGTGGCCCGGTCCACACATCAAGCTCATACCCGGCTTGACCGGTCTCAAATGAGGCTTGAAAAAAAGCTAACTTGGATTTTATCGCCACTAATTCTTTGCGCATTCATGCTAGTATCTTGCGTTATTTCAGCAAGCGTCATTCAAGAACAGCGCGTCACCCCTGATGCAGGAGGAATAAGTCAGACCATGGAGAAGTCTTCAATGATATGTTCAATTCATTCACTTAAAGCAACAAATAAACCTCCGTGAACTCCTCAAATCGCGTGCATGAAGGAGATAATAATTAACCTCTCGAATTGACGCGAAACCGTCTTCCGAGAAGCTGCAATCTGTCTTCGATCGTTAAGACGAGGTTTTCGACAACCTGGGATTTACTGGAAGCCCCCACACTGGCCAGGTGTCATTCCATGTTTTATTGCCTGAGAAATTTCATTGGGAGGTGACTTCATCCTGATTCTCAACAACAAACTATGATGAAACGGAATTCACGAAAATCGCTGGACGCAAAGGTCCGAGCATTATGCGAGCATGACACACACATGGACGGATGTTTTCCTTGATCCTTCATTGAAAGAGGTCAGGATTCTTAAGCGTATTTAAGGATGCTTTTAACTGTTACGGCAACATACTCATCAATGTGGACTCTTTAATTGATGAAACAAAAAGAAAAATAGACCTTCTGAGTTTTTGAAATCTTAATGCTGTTATCTTGAATAAAGATCTTTACTTAAAACTGATATTCATAATTGATTGAGCCGGAATCATTGAGTGGATGGATTTTAATGAAGCCATCTTATGAAAGGAACATAGTTCATCTTATTAAGTAAGCATGTAAAATTAAAGAAAAGGAAGGATATAGATTATAATAATTTAACGATAAACTATAGTGCTTATTATCTTTCATCATGTAATTGGTACACATATAAATTCAGTTTGAAAAACTATTAATGAAAAAGTTACAACGTAAGGGAAAACGGTGCTATTTGTTACAGATTTTTTATATTTTTTGAGATTGTGATAAAAGTATTTATGGAGGTTTTAAAAAATAAAAAACAAAAAAAAAAAAATAAAAAAAATTCATTAATATTCCCTGAAAGAATGCAATTTTTTCAGGATAAAAGAAAGATGAGTAAAATCCACGAGGTAGCTTGTTATCTTATTGATAATAATATTGACCTAATCAGTAAATTACAATAATGAGCCCCCCCCCTAACAAAAAGCGTAGATCCGTCACTGTCAGGATGTGGTCCATAGAAGCAGATAGAGAATGCTTCATTCAACAAGATACAATACAATACAGATACAAGATACAATACAATACGATACAACACAGGCATGCATTCCGGAGTGGGAAGGACACTTCTCAGCTTTCAGCGATGCTGCGAACATTATTCGACCTCAGCGAACAACAATGCAACCAGAAACAGTAGAAACGTTGTCTGTCGCGTTGGAGTACTATAAACACTCATTTCTCCCTTAATCATTTTTCAAAGATTAAAAAGCTCATTCCCCAATTCTAACTTTGCATGTATAATTCTTTTGAACGAAATGAGGTTAATTTTTTGGAACAGGTTTCAGTTTGATTATTCGTGAGCTCCTGGATTTTCGGTTGTAGGACGGTGGGAGGAGTGGTCTGAAGAGAGCTACAATTCTGCCTAGCCTTCAAAGCAGTTCTTTTGAGAATAGTAGTTTTCGAGTCGTGAGTAGTAAGCAAGTGACAAACACTCGACCGGCGCCCCCCCCCTCTGGAACGGCAGAGTGTCGTGGTCGGCCGCCGTGGTGCTTCGGGTCTGAGTCCCCCCCCCCTCTGGAACGACAGAGAGGTTGTGATCTGTCGTTGGGTGTGTGCCGGCCAGGTGGTTCACGTCTCACAACATGTTCAGCTGACAAAAGTTCACCCCCCCCTCTGCAAACGACAGAGTGTGAGACTCGAGATGAAAAAACCAAAAAAACACAACATGAGTTGGTCCGACCGCCCTGGTGGACTTGGGGCGACCGTCTAGAGTTGACGTCCACCCGACACGTCTAAGGATATGACTTTGTGGGCGACCGTCTAGGTTGACATTGGGCGTCCGCCTAGGATTGTCTTGGATGGTGAAGAACGTGGCTGCCAGAATTCGAATTCAGCGTCAAATTCTGCATCGGGTGAGGGTGATTTTGTTTCCAGCTCAATCGGCGAGAAAAAACTGATCTTCTTTCTTCAAATTTTGCAGAGTTAAAACAAGAATGCTGGGACGTTTTGGTGTGTAGGCGCGCCAAACGAAGCCTCGGATGAGAAAACGGAGGCCAAGATTTCCGGATTCAGCGTGAAAATTTCTGCATCTGGTTATGGTGAAATTGAAAGCAATCGGAACGAGAAAAAAATTTTTTCCGCTGACGGTCACCCCCCAGCTGGGCACTCTGACAGCTTAATGTGGGGGGGGGGGGCTTCGATTTTGGCTTCCCAGTGGACGAATTTTTGGTCAGAAAGAGTGCGATAGGCCTCCGTTTGAGAAAAAAAGCTAAGAGTTGAGAGAAAATTCAGTGAAAAGAATCGGCTTGTTCCTATCTGATCTCGTTTAGATGTGAAAACGCCACATTAAGATTTTTTTGGGACATTGGTGAAAAAAACCGACAGAGTTAGAATTTTTGGGAACTTTTTTTTGAGGGCTAGTAGCTCTCACAAAAAAAAAAAAACGAAGCATCGGATTGGAAAACGGATTTCCAACAGAATTTGGAAATCAGCGTGAAATTCTTTAATCTGTATGGGTGAGATTAGCGTGTCAAGTCAATCGGAGTAAAGAACAAAATTTTCAACAATTTTTCGAAAAAACAAAACGACAAGGAGTTAGAATTTGGGACGTTTTGGTGTGTAGCGCCCAAACGAAGCATCGGATGAGAAAACGGAGGCCAGATTCGGAATCTACGTGAAATTTTGGGTTAGGAAGGATGTTTCCAGCGAAATCGGAGAGAAAAAATTTTCACTGACGTACCCCCCCCCTCTGGACAGCTTGCTTCGATTTTGGCTTCCAGTGGACGGATTTAGTCGTGCCATAGCTCGTTTGAAAGCTAAGAGTGAGACAAATTCACTGAAAGAATCGGCTTGTTCCTATCTGTCTTCGTTTAGATGTGAGACGCCATTTCAGATTTTGGGACATTGGCGAAAAACGACAGAGTTAGAATTTGGGACGTTTTGGGCTCTAGCTTCAAAACGAAGCATCGGATTGGAAAACGGATTTCAGATTTGGAATCAGCGTGAAATTCTCTATCTGTATGGTGAGTTTCAAGGCAATCGGCGAGAAAAAATTTTCAACATTTTTCGAAAAAACGACAGAGTTAGCATTTGGGACGTTTTGGTGTGTAGCGCCCAAACGAAGCATCGGATGAGAAAACGGAGGCCAGATTCGGAATCTACGTGAAATTTTGGGTTAGGAAGGATGTTTCCAGCGAAATCGGAGAGAAAAAATTTTCACTGACCTCCCCCCCCCTCTGGACAGCTTGCTTCGATTTTGGCTTCCAGTGGACGGATTTTGTCGTGCGATAGCTCGTTTGAAAGCTAAGAGTGAGACAAATTCAGTGAAAGAATCGGCTTGTTCCTATCTGTCTTCGTTTAGATTGTGAGACACCATTTAAGATTTTGGGACATTGGTGAAAAACGACAGAGTTAGAATTTGGGACGTTTTGGGCTGTAGCTTCAAAACGAAGCATCGGATTGGAAAACGGATTTCAGATTTGGAATCAGCGTGAAATTCTTTATCTGTATGGTGAGTTTCAAGTCAATCGGAGAGAAAAAATTTTCAACATTTTTCGAAAAAACGACAGAGTTAGAATTTGGGACGTTTTGGTGTGTAGCGCCCAAACGAAGCATCGGATGAGAAAACGGAGGCCAGATTCGGAATCTACGTGAAATTTTGGGTTAGGAAGGATGTTTCCAGCGAAATCGGAGAGAAAAAATTTTCACTGACCTCCCCCCCCCTCTGGACAGCTTGCTTCGATTTTGGCTTCCAGTGGACGGATTTTGTCGTGCGATAGCTCGTTTGAAAGCTAAGAGTGAGACAAATTCAGTGAAAGAATCGGCTTGTTCCTATCTGTCTTCGTTTAGATGTGAGACGCCATTTAAGATTTTGGGACATTGGTGAAAAACGACAGAGTTAGAATTTGGGACGTTTTGGGCTGTAGCTTCAAAACGAAGCATCGGATTGGAAAACGGATTTCAGATTTGGAATCAGCGTGAAATTCTTTATCTGTATGGTGAGTTTCAAGTCAATCGGAGAGAAAAAATTTTCAACATTTTTCGAAAAAAAACGACAGAGTTAGAATTTGGGACGTTTTGGTGTGTAGCGCCCAAACGAAGCATCGGATGAGAAAACGGAGGCCAGATTCGGAATCTACGTGAAATTTTGGGTTAGGAAGGATGTTTCCAGCGAAATCGGAGAGAAAAAATTTTCACTGACGTCCCCCCCTCTGGACAGCTTGCTTCGATTTTGGCTTCCAGTGGACGGATTTTGTCGTGCGATAGCTCGTTTGAAAGCTAAGAGTGAGACAAATTCAGTGAAAGAATCGGCTTGTTCCTATCTGTCTTCGTTTAGATGTGAGACGCCATTTAAGATTTTGGGACATTGGTGAAAAACGACAGAGTTAGAATTTGGGACGTTTTGGGCTGTAGCTTCAAAACGAAGCATCGGATTGGAAAACGGATTTCAGATTTGGAATCAGCGTGAAATTCTTTATCTGTATGGTGAGTTTCAAGTCAATCGGAGAGTTTCAAGTCAATCGGCGAGAAAAATGTTCAACATTTTTCGGAAAAACGACAGAGTTAGAATTTTTGCGATGGCTGCCTACTGTAGAGCCAAAACGAAGCATCGGATGGGAAAACGGAGGCCAGATTCGGATTCAGCGTCAAATTCTACATGGGAATGGTGTATTTCCAGCTCAATCGGAGCACTAGAACCGGAGATAGACGGGATTTTTAGTGTTTGGATGATGGGTATTACGTCATCAGCTGATCGCCACACACTATATAAGCTGGGAACCGACGGAGACTTGTCATTTAGAGGAGAACGATTGTCAGAGGTAGGTCGTCTCTCTGAGCTCCGATGATAGCTTCGGACATTCCAAATTCCAAGTTTCTGTAAGAAACCGACTTAGAAAATTTCATTGCTGATATCAGCTAAGGCGTCAGACTTCGAGGTTCGCCAGGAGATGGCCTTCGTCTCCAGGCCATAAAAGACTCCAAAACTTTAAAGGCTTGTAACTTTGCTTCTACAAGTCCGTTTGACTTGATTCAAAAAAGGTTCGGTCGCTATTGACCTGCCCTAAGTGATGGACTACTTATAAAATTTCATAAGTAGTGCTAAAAAGTTGAAAAATTTAAATTCACTAATGGTTTTGGAGGTTTTCTGGGGTTTTCGACCCTGCTGAAGTCAATGAAAGCATTTTTAATGATGTCTGAGCCAGTCTTCTCATGCTATAAGCGACTTTTCACTGAAAGCGAGCAAGACACGGAGAGTTTTGCTGTAATATTCCACTGACAGGGTGTTCCTTCGGGACGGCGGACGATGCCGTAGTGATAAGTGTGGCAAGGGAATGTGTCATATTTGAGACCGTAACCGCTGGGGCAACTCATGTTGGGCATTTGACCACAGCTCTCAACGTAGCACTTTGAACGCCAATCGGTTGAGTCTTAGCTATCTTGTCATGGGTGGCCTCTAAACATCTCCATTGCAAAACGCTGGTGAATCAAGCTCTCTACGGCTTGCTATCAAGCTGATCAAAGCAATAACTTGGGATGTTTCCTCAAGGTTTTCAAGTATGCTGAGTTCAAATCTGCTATCAGATTTCAAATTTAGCTAAGTCTAAGGCAGCTTTGAGGGGTTAGATCCCAGCTACTGATCACTACCTTTGACTCGGCGTTCCTGTTACCACTTCGGGGCAGTGACAATGATGTCTTCAGCTGTAAAGAGCGGGTATCGGGGAAGATCTCTCACTTCCCTAGTGATCAGTACAAGGCCTTCGGGCTGTCGACGGGATCGAGTGCCACTCACTACACTCAAATCTATCATTCCTCACTAAGTGTAAATTACTGACTATACATTTGTCCTGCTATCAGGTTGTTTTGACTTGGTATCTAGTTGAATAGTCTCTTGCTATCAAGAGATTCACTTCTGCTCATAAAGCACATCATCGCTGTAATACCTCCTTTGCTCGAGCGTTCCTTCGGGACGGCGGGTACTGCCGTAGAGGGATTGTGTTGCACGGGTTGTTCGTCGTTTGTTAGACCGAAACCTCTGAGCCGTTGCTCATGTTGGGCGTTCGACTTCATACTCAACGTGACGTTTTCTCTCGCCAGGTCAGAGTACTTCAGCCATTCGACAAAGGTTAGTCTTTATGATATGGAGTAGAGTGAAATGTAATTCATTAGATGCCCCTTCAATGATTGCTCCCATGATAAACGTTGATGAGACAAATGAAATGATTCTCATCTTCCTTTTTCAGTGATTGAAATCTACTAACACACTACCGTATAATCGTCCACTATGGGACAAGACATGATAGAGCCTCCACGCGCTTTGTCCTGGGCAGTCTTCGGACTGGCGAATACTATCATTAAGTTGAATCTGCTATCAGTCAACTTGAACGTTGCGTCGCGTTAGAGGGGTATATAAACCACTGCCTCTCATTTCATTTCATTTCAATCATGCAGACGCCGAACAGTCAAGTCAGCTCTCCTCGCGGACCGCAGTTAAGGTCGCGAAATTTATTTGAGGAGTTTGTCAGGCTAGAGGAGCAAGACAGAGTTTTTAATAATCTTGCTCGGATTGGCAATCCGATGACAGCAACTGCTGTCAATCCAACGGAATGGCGCTACATTCCACTTTTTAGCCATGTGCCATCTAGTGTGGAAGTCGACAGTGCTACCAAAGAGAGAGTCAAAGACTCTCTCAGCAGAATTGGTAGGGTGTAAGATGACGTTACTCCCGAGAACGAACCATCGGCTCTCTTAAGGGCCACCATGGGGCAAGACATGATAGAACCTCCTCGCGGTTTGCCCTGGGCAGTCTTCGGACTGGCGAATACTATCATTAAGTTGAATCTGCTATCAGTCAACTTGAACGTTGCAAATGAAGTTCGGTGTAATACTTCCTTTCGACGGGCGTTCCTGTAAAGGGCGGCGGTGAAACCCGTAGCTATGTATACCGCAGGGGACATTCGGCAATGGTCAATCTTGTTAAACCTCTCTGCGTCATGTTTGCAAGTGATTGCCTCTGTCTCAACGTAGTATGCATTCGCGCCAGGGCGACATTTAGCCAACTGTCGAAGGTTGCCTAAAACTTTCCATTGCATACGTTATGAGAACCATGAGTTCTACCTGTCTCTATCAATGAGACGAATTGATGAATGGAATGAAATGGGAGGACACTCACGCGCCACACGCAACATAACACACTTCTCTCTTCCGTAGTCTAACAAGCTCTTTACACATGGATCGCAGTCGATTGCTATCCCTGTATCAGAAGTGTAAGCTATCTTAATTTATTTGACACTATTTCATCTATTATCATCATCGTCCATATGAAATGTTTTAAGATTTACAAGTTAGACTAAGCGTTCTACTATTTGTAAATGAAAGATATAGTTTCAACAGTTTACAGATTGAAAATAAAGTTTCAATAGTGTGTGTGTGTGTATGTTAAGAATAAAGTTTTATCTGTTTGTATGTTAGAAATAGAATGAAGTTTCACCAGTTTACAAGTTAAGAATAAAGTTCTATCTGTTTATATGTTAGAAATAAAATAAAGTTTCAATAGTTTGCAAGTTAAAAATAAAGTTTCAATAGTTTACAAGTTTTAAAATAAAGTTTAAATAGTGTGCAAGATAAAAAATAAAGTTTGAACAGTTTACAAGCTGAAATAAAGTTTTAATAGTGTACACGTTGGAAATAAAGTTTTAATAGTTTATGTGCTTCAAAATAGAGTTATAACAGTTTATATGTTAGAAATAAAATGAAGTTTCATCAGTTTACAATTTAAGAATAAAGTTCTATCTGTTTGTCTGATAGAAATAAAACAAAGTTTCAACCGTTTACAAGTTAAAAATAAAGTTTCAACAGTTTACAAGTTAAAATTAAAGCTTCAACAATTACAAGTTAAAAATAAAACTTCAAAAGTTTACCAGTTAGAAATAAAGTTTCATCAGTTTACAAGTCAAAATAAAGTTTCAACAGATTATAAGTTAAAAGAAAAGTTCCAATAGTATGTGCATTAGAAATAACGTTTCAGCTGTTTGTATGTTAGAAATAAGATAAAGTTTCAATTGTGTAATAAAGTTCTATCTGTTTCTATGATAGAAATAAAACAAAGTTTCAACCGTTAACAAGTTAAAAATAAAGTTTCAAGAGTTTACAAGTTAAAACTAATGTTTCAATAGTGTATGTATGTTAAGAATAAAGTTAAAACAGTTTACAAGCTGAAATAAAGTTTTAATAGTGTACACGTTGGAAATAAAGTTTTAATAGTTTATGTGCTTCAAAATAGAGTTATAACAGTTTATATGTTAGAAATAAAGTTTCAACAGTCTACAAGTTAAAAATAAAATTATAACTGTTTCAAGAGTTTACAAGTTAGAAATTAAGTTTCAATGGTGTATGCGTTAGAAATAAAGTTTTAGCTGTTTGTATATCAAAATAAAGTTTCAAGAGTTTACAAGTTAGAAATAAAATGAAGGTTCACCAGTTTACAAGTTAAGAATGAGAAATTAAGTTTCAATGGTGTATGTGTTAGAAATAAAGTTTTAGCTGTTTGTATATCAAAATAAAGTTTCAAGAGTTTACAAGTTAGAAATAAAATGAAGGTTCACCAGTTTACAAGTTAAGAATGAAGTTCTATCTGTTTGTATGTTAGAAATAAAACAAAGTTTCAACCGTTAACAAGTTAAAAATAAAGTTTTAAGAGTTACAAGTTAAAACTAATGTTTCAATAGTGTGTGTATGTTAAGAATAAAGTTTTATCTGTTTGTATGTTAGAAATAGAATGAAGTTTCACCAGTTTACAAGTTAAGAATAAAGTTCTATCTGTTTATATGTTAGAAATAAAATAAAGTTTCAATAGTTTGCAAGTTAAAAAAAAGTTTCAATAGTTTACAAGTTTTAAAATAAAGTTTAAATAGTGTGCAAGATAAAAAATAAAGTTTGAACAGTTTACAAGCTGAAATAAAGTTTTAATAGTGTACACGTTGGAAATAAAGTTTTAATAGTTTATGTGCTTCAAAATAGAGTTATAATAGTTTATATGTTAGAAATAAAATGAAGTTTCATCAGTTTACAAGTTAAGAATAAAGTTCTATCTGTTTGTATGATAGAAATAAAACAAAGTTTCAACCGTTTACAAGTTAAAATAAAGTTTCACCCAGTGTACAAGTTAGAAATGAAGTTTCAATAGTGTATATGTTAGAAATAAAGTTTTAGCTGTTTGTATATGAAAAAATAAGTTTCAAGAGTTTACAAGTTAAAAAATAAATTTTCAATGGTGTATACGTTAGAAATAAAGTTTTAGCTGTTTGTATATCAAAATAAAGTTTCAAGAGTTTAAAAGTTAGAAATAAAGTTTCAACAGTGTGCACGTTAATAATAAAGTTTCAATAGTGTGTATGTTAAGAATAAAGTTCTATCTGTTTATATGTTAGAAATAAAAATGAAGGTTCATCAGTTTACAAGTTAAGAATAAAGTTTTATCTGTTTGTATGTTAGAAATAAAATAAAGTTTCGACCGTTAACAAGTTACAAAATAAAGTTTCAGATTTAAAATAAAGTTTCAATAGTGTGTATGATGGAAATAAAAGTTTAAGCGCTTTGTGCGTCAGAAATAAAGTTTCAACCGTTTACAAGTTTAAAAATAAAAGTTTCAACAGTGTGTACGTTAAGAATAAAGTTCTATTGTTTATATGTTAGAAATAAAAATAAAGGTTCACCAGTTTACAGGTTAAGTAATAAATGGTTTTATCTGCTTGTATTGTCAGAAAATGAAATAACTTTTCACCAGTTTAAAAGTTAAGAATAAAGTTTCAATAGTGTGTATGTTAGAAATAAAGTTTCAATAGTGTGTATGTTAAGAATAAAGTTCTATCTGTTTATATGTTAGAAATAAAAATGAAGGTTCACCAGTTTGCAAGTTAAGAATAAAGTTTTATCTGCTTGGCAATTGTCAAGAAATATGAAATCAAAGTTTCACCAGTTTAAAAGTTAAGAATAAAGTTTCACCAGTTTAAAAGTTAAGAATAAAGTTTCAATAGTGTGTATGTTAAGAATAAAGTTCTATTGTTTATATGTTAGAAAGTAAATGAAGTTTCAAATAGTGTGTATGTTAAGAAATAAAGTTCTATTCTGTTTATATGTTAGAATCTTATAATGAGGTTCACAGTTTACAAGTTAAGAATAAATTTTATCTGCTTGTATGTTAGAAATAAAAAAAGTTTACGATTTACAAGTGAAAAAATAAAGTTTTAATAGATAAAGTTATAAAAATAAAGTTTAATAGTTTGTATGTTAAGAATAAAGTTCTATCTGTTTATATGTTAGAAAGGAAAATGAAGGTTCATAGTTACAAGTTAAGAATTAAAGTTTATTGTTTGTATGATAGAAATAAACAAAGTGTAACAGTTTACAAGTTAAAAATAAAGTTTCAATAGTTTGCGAGTTAAAACTAATGTTTCAATAGTGCGTATGTTAAGAATAAAGTTTTATCTGCGCGTTTGTTTTAAACGCGTTTGTCAAGTTCATTTGATTCTATCATGTCAGGACTACACACATTTGATTTACAAAACATGTTTTGAATACTCATACGATGAAGTTCTTACTTTCATTTATTT
>CAJQUW010003395.1:0-22157 GCA_907163375.1 Prostheceraeus crozeri
TTACAATTCCTGTTGTTGCTACAGTTTTAACAGGTACAGGTGTATTTTACAACCGGTGTACCATGTGTAACTTGCAACAGTGATAAGATAAAAAAGCTGTAATGACTAAGAAACGAAAATCCTTAACGTAAGAAACATGCCCATGTAAAAGAAGTATATTAATAAACTACATTGCTACTTCCAGAGAGTGTGTGATGGACAATGTTTATTATGTTTAGATGAGATTGAAAAAATTTGATCAAATAGCTAGAGAAGCAACTAAAATTCCTGTTAAATTCATAGACAAAGTAAACAATGGAAGCTTTTTTAGAAGAATAATAAGAAACTTTATTACAAAACAACGTTAGAACAAAGTTCCATAGAACAAAAATAAGTTGTTCAGTAAAGTGTTTTTGTTTGTATCTCTATGCTACCACCAAAATTCATATATTATATTATAAAATAATGAATTCCAAATGAGGTTAAAATAAAACAACTAGAAGAAATTAGTAAAACAGAAAAATATTATGAAGAAAAAAAATAGACAATATCGAATGCTACAAGCTGGCGTTCAATCTGATATGTTAGAAAAAAAATGCACCTAACTGAACAAGTGAAAACTGATTTTGAAAAAACTATTGCACCACTTAAAAACTCTTGAGAAAGAAACTTGCAGACCATGATAAACGAATTTGACATATCCGATCCAGTGCAGCGAAAACCATCTATGGATGATTATGGTTTGTTAGATGCAAACATAGAAAAAGAAATCACCAAAATCTATGCTTCAATTTGAACATTCTACTTCTTTATAGATGGAAGGCCATCTCTTAGATTTTACTTAGGTGGAGAAGAAGATTATTTATAAATACTAAAGGAAGTTTAATTTTTACACCAGACAAAACAGCTTTCAGTTCAAGACAGAAATTTCGTGGATTTATTAAGAGGAGCGGATTTAGATAAATATCATACTTGATGATCTACTGAAATATAAAACTATGTTAGATAAGGTTGGAACTGCAAAAACTCTTAAGCGTTATAAAAATTTGAATGGCTTATTATCCAAAACGTCTAGTTACCAGTAAAACAGGAACAAGAGATACCAATGCCAACAGCTGGTTATTCAACACCGACTGGTTATTCAACACCAATGAGCTGCTTCTCCAGCAAGAACTGGTTATTCAGGGCCGACGGATTATTCAACACCGACTGGTTACCCAAAAACAGGAACAGGACTAAAAGAGACAACGGTTTTCCTGCCCGATGATCCACAAGAATTAATAAACAGATTAGAGACTTTATTAGCTGCAGCAAAAGAAGGACACAACTCTAGTTTTAACGAAATACATGCAATCTTAAAAAGACTATTAGAAAAGAAAATTATAAGTGAAAAAGGCTACAAAAGCTTATCTAAATTATTTAGTTAAAAATGTCTTCGGCAGAACTAGAAAAAATTAATAAACATTTAGAAAATTTAACCGAGTTTTTGTCCTCATCAAAATTTTGTAAGTCATCAAAATTTATAGCAACTACTTCACTCGCATACTTGTAATTTAGATCCTATAATTCACTTAGAACAAGACAAACATTATGAAGTAGCATTAACTAGTTTTTCAACATTTAACACTATACAAAATATTATCAAAGATGTAAATGACCGATTTAAATATTCAAATGACAAAGGTACAACTTGGAAAGAATTTAACTTTTTCTTCCTGGATCTTATGAAGTTGAATCGATTTCCAATGACATATAAAAAGACATTTAGGTATTCAATTTAAAGACAAGAAACAATTACATTTCGCATTTGAACCAGCAGTAAATATATTTTCTCTTACTTTAGATGAAAATCATCAAGTTGATTTTGATATTGACAAATCTTTATCAGAGATATATTAGGATTTAAAAAAGGAAAACTCTATGCACAAGGTTTTCATATCAGTGAAAATATACCTAAAATAACTGAAATAAATTCAATCAACGTTCAGTGTGATATTATAGAAGGTGGGTTATGTTAATGGAAGCTGAAAATAATATCTTCAGTTATCCGGCATTTACAGTTCCGATTGGTTACAGTTTAAATGTAATCCCAAAATCATTAATATATTTTTCAGTTACACGAAAAACAATTAATTCAATTACCATTAGAATAACAGATGAGAAAGGAAAGGCAATAAATTTTGGAGGTGAAGAGATTATGATAGATCTATTATTACGACAGGTGTAATTAAAAAATATTGACTTAAAAAAATGAGTGAAAGCAGTTCTGTAAAATATCCACTAAACAAGAAAGTGAAATTCATTCATCGTCATAACTTGTCAAATAAAGTTTTATCAGTTATCTGTGGAAGATCAGGTTGTGGGAAAACGTCGAAATTCGTCGTGAATCTTTCGTCGAAATCCTTATCAGAGGATGAGAATAAAGTGTTGCAAAATGGTTTGCAGTTTTCAATGGCTCCAAAGAAGATACCAACCGCGGAAATCGTCGCATCGGTTGAGTCAGGTATCGCACATCTGCCTGAAAACGACAAAACTGAAATTCGGGTACGAGTGAAAAGCATCCTCCGTTCTGCCCCTCAGCCTACTCCTAACATTACCAAACAGGAGTATGCTGCTTTGATGAACTTAAAGCGAGACAACTCACGAATTGTTCTTCGAGCTGATAAAGGGAATTCTACGGTTGTGTTGGACTCCGATGATTACCACGCCAAATGGGATGATCTCCTCAGCGACCAGCAATACGTACGTAATATTAATGAAGGATCCTACGAAATCCAGTGAAAGAAGTTTAAGACGCTCTTTCTTCTCCAATTGAAAAAGGTGTGAGAAAGTTTGAGACTTCCGACTTCGCAGTACTGACGCGTTATGTCCGCGGATTTATGGGTCTCCCCCCTAAGCTCATAAAGACAATATTCCTCTTCGTCCAATTGTGTCTTTCGTGAATTCAGCAAGTTATGAAATTTCGGAAGTATTTGTGTAACTTAGTTATGCCTTAGTGAATTAAATCAGTATATTGTATTAGGAATTCTTTCGAATTTGTTGATATTTGTTAGTCAGATAAAAAGTCGGCCAGGGGATATAATGATATCATGTGATGTGAAGGCCCTTTTTACATCAGGTGCCTGTCGATTTGGCTTTGAAAGCAGTGGAAGAAAGATTAACTCAAGATTTCTACATTGGACCAACGTACACGGCTCTCTGTTCTGATATTCTTAAGTTGCTTGAGTTTTGCCTGAAGAGCACACACTTTGTTCACAGGAATGTATTATTATAGTCAGACGTTTGGGTGCCCTATGGGCAGTCCAATATCCGTTGTGTTTAGCTAATTTTGTAATGGAGAATGTCGAAAATCGCATTTTTTCAGAATCAAATCATGATGTGTTATTTTGGCGTAGGTACGTGGATGACACGTGGGTCGTTTTGCCAGAGTCGAAAGTGTCATTATTTATGGAATTTATAAATAGTATTGAGGAAAATATTTCCTTCACTGTTGAGCAAGAAAAAGATTATTTTATCTCTTTTTTGGATGTTGGTGTTCAACGTTGTACTGATCTTTCTTTTCGAGTTTCTCTTTATAATAAGCCCATATATATACATCAGGACGAAGTTGAGATGGCACGTACCAAGCAAACTGCACGAAAATCCACTGGCGGCAAAGCCCCACGAAAGCAGTTGGCCACCAAGGCTGCCCGTAAGAGCGCCCCAGCCACCGGCGGTGTGAAGAAACCACATCGTTACAGGCCAGGAACTGTCGCCCTTCGGGAAATCAGAAGGTACCAGAAGAGCACTGAACTCTTGATCCGCAAGTTGCCCTTCCAGCGACTTGTCCGTGAAATCGCACAGGACTTCAAGACCGATCTGCGATTCCAAAGCTCCGCTGTCTCTGCCCTCCAAGAAGCATCTGAAGCTTACTTGGTCGGTCTCTTCGAGGACACCAACTTGTGCGCCATCCACGCTAAGCGGGTGACCATCATGCCCAAGGACATCCAACTTGCCCGCCGTATTCGCGGAGAACGAGCTTAAACGAAAACATCTGATGTGAACCAAATTCTAACCGATTTCTGCCTTATCATTCTTATAATCCATTGTGTCATAAACGGTCGGTTGTCATGAGTCTTACTAAGCGTGCGAGCATCATGTGTTCTGGTGAGGCTCAAAGACTTTCGCAAATGAATAGTGCAAATGATATGTTGGCGTTTAATGGCTATCCTAGAAAATTTGTTAAGAGCAGTTCGTTTTCGAACAGACCAAGACGTGATAGGGAATCAGTTGATTGTAAAATTGTTTTACCTTACATTTCAAGTGTATCTGAAAATATAGCCCGTATTCTTTTTCGCTACAACATTTCTGTTTTTCACAAACCTGTCCGTAAATTGAAAGACATTTTGAAACTCCCGAAAGACAAAGTTGATGCTATGTGTACAAGAAATGTTGTGTACAAAATTCCGTGTGGCGATTGCGACAAAACGTACGTGGGTCAAACTGGCAACAGCTTTGATACCCGTTTGAAGCAGCACAAATCGGCATTGCGCTTGATCCAGCCCGACAAATCCGCCTTGGCAGAGCATGCCTTCAAAGAGGACCATCGCATCGACTGGTCTTCTGCTGAAATCGTCTGTCGTGAAGCCAACTACAAGAAACGTTTGTTCTTAGAGGCTTGGCACTCAAAGCAACTGCCTTGTCTCAATCGTTGTGAGCTATATGTACTGTGTCTATATGAAGATATTTGATTGTACTTTCCGCTTATCTTCCTTATTTATTTATTTTCTTATTTTATTTATTTATTATTGTACACTATCTTTCATGCAATTTTGTTGGGGTTATTTAGTTAATCTTCTTTTTGTGTATATTTTGTATAAACTTTGTAATTAGTCCTTGGTTGTGTTTTAACATGCCTTGATTGTTGTCTTCGTTATTATTATTGCCCTCCAATCTGAAGCAAATCTGCCGTTGATTGCTGCACATGTCACGTAAATCGATGTCGTCATTGTATTATTGATTTTTCACATTGCACTTCACGAATCGTCTGTTTGTCACTCTCGCCTGAAGACGCGGTCTGGTTAGACCGTGAAATATTGTGTTCGACACCATTTTTATTCTAGAAAATACATCGTCCGAAAACAACACTCTTTTGAAACTCCTCATTGGACGTACCAATATGTTTTCAACTAAACGTATCTATTATTTAAAATTCTCACGACACCCAACTTTTTGGATTATAACAATCTTATCATTTATACAACAACAGCAGAACAACCTATTTATCAATTTTTGAAATATGGTTTTGTAAATAATCTTACAAAATCAGCTATAGCTTCACTGTTTGAAGAATATGAAAAATCGGAGTATGAAGAAGCAGCGAAAAATAAACAATTAGTAGAACCCGAAATAAATAAACACATATCGATACAATTATTACATGATAGTGGTAATATGCAAGATCCTAGTAAACTAAATAAAGCGAAAAAACATTGTGTTGTGTTTGATGATTGTGTTGATAACAGAGATCAGGCAGTTCAGAGAAACTATTTTACAAGAGGACGACACAATAACTGTAGTGTCTTTTATTTGACACAAAGTATGTATTCACTAGATGGCAGCGTTATTAGAAAGAATGCCAATATTTTTATGCTTTTCGAAATCAATCCAAGAAACCTAAGTGATTTGTTAAGAGACTTATGTATCAGCGATAAAGAGGAGTTTAAACAATCTTGCCGTAATGCTTGGTCAAACAACTATGGATTTATCACAGTCAATATTGATAAGAAAGTACATGATAGAGTTATAGAACATTTGCTCACTGACTAGCCTTCGGCTCGAGGGGCTTTGCCCCGACTGAAACTCTGAATCGAACAATTGTTCTCTGACTAGATGTTAAAGAAATTAAAAAGGTAAAGTAGTTATTCCATCAGGTAAAATCTTTCTTTTATCATCAAATGCATCTAATGCTAATTTATGTTCCCCTTTTAAGTACATTTTATGTTTCTTTGAACGAAGTCTATAATTACATTCTGATTTTATTTCATATTGAACAACACCTTCTTATAATCTTGAAATGTTATTTGTTTAGATATTGATGCTTTTGAAATTCCTTTTAATGTTTTAGATGTTTTAGACTTTGTATTATAACAATAACATTTCGCTTTTAGAAATACAGCTTCTGTTATGTACTCCTCATTTCCTAACTCATCTTTTACTTTACATAAATCAGAAGGATGAATGATATCTTTTATTTTATCTATTTCTTTATCAAGTGAAGAATTATACGGTATTGTTAATTCTAAGAAAACGGAATCCGTATCGCTGAAGTGTAGTTTATAGTTTTCGCCATAAGCAGGTGCTAAATAATCATATATAAAACTGTACATAAATAGTTTAGCTAATTCTAATATAGTAAATTCTATAAAATTAAACTTATCATGTTTTACAATGCTTCTTCTTAGGTGAACAGCACATAGATTATCACTATATCTAGTAGTTCTTTTATATGTTGGTTTCCTTGTTAAATTTTGAAATCGATATTTATTATAAACTATTTCTATGTTCTGCCTGTTACGTACACTTTCTAAAGTTTTACCATAAAAATGCGTTGTTCATTAATTTAAAGAATACGTTTCCAAAATCATCTTTATTTCTTTTAGCTATTTTATGTTTTTCAATATTAAATTCTATATAATTCTTCAACCATTTCGATTTCTTGTATATTAATTTCCGATGTATCTTAATAAGTATCATTCCATGATCTAGATACCAATCTAACATTCTTCCTTCAACAACATACTTTTCTTTATTACTTTGTGTTAACATGAGTTTCTTTGTTGGTCTGTATTTTTTAGGTAATATAGACTTTTGATAATCTGTAAAGTTGTCTATATTAGGTATTTTATTTTCAGGACAGAATGGAAAATATTTTGTTGTATCTTTTATTTCATCAGGGTACTTTAAGTCAACTTCATATACGTAACCATATCCATCTTCAACAGTACGTTCATAAACTAACTTGTCACACCACTCCATTTCACCTGTAGGCAATTCTTGTATCATGCAAGAAGAATGTAAGCTATTAAAATCATAATATAACAAATAGTTTTCTCTCATAAACTCATCAATTGCATTTTCACGTTCTACTCCTTCTCGTTTCGTTCGAAAAATTTCTAATATCTTTTCTTTCTCCTCTAGTGACAAAGGTTTCATTATTCCATATTCTTGTGGGTTTACTTTCTTGTTATAACATTTAACATATCTATTACCTAAAACTGATGAAACGCCACCTCTAATTCCAGATTCAAAGAATAATAATTTATCATAAGAACTTTCTTTGTAATATTTCAATTGTACATTTGTATGTTTAAGTCCTGCTACCCATGTTAATCCTGGGGTACTATATGTATAATAACATGGATCTATTCCGTAATATTCTATACACATATCACGAAAGTTTTCAAATAGATCAGCTAGTATTAATACATCTATCTTAAGATATTTCATTGTATAATCAAACATGGTTTTACAATTTAACTCTTTCCAATTCTCTTCAGCTTCTGCATAATCTTCTTCAGACAGTTGTGATTGTTTTAATGTTGTTTTAAATTTGTCACGTGAAGGAAGTTGTTGTTCTTGCATTATTTCATTTATTCTAGTGATATCACTAACTACATCTCCCTGCGTACCGCAGGTTAAATATTCATATGGAAATATGCCTCTAAGAAATTATGCACTTCATAGAAAGCTCGCAGAGCAATCAAAGATTTTAATATTACTTTCTATAAATTTAAAGTCTGCCATTCTAAAGAATACAAATCAAAATAAACAACTGAAAGAAGAGTTAGAAAAACTTACCAAAAAGGATCAAAAATTATTACAACAGTTACAACAGCTGCAATCTACATTTCAAAAACATGTTGACAAATTGAGTAGCAGAATTACGCAACAAGCGAAGTTCATGAATAGTATGAACAATGAAATGAAAACACTTAATCAAAAGTTTAATGAATAAAAGACACTTAAAACGAATTTAGAAAATGAAATAAAGAAAAATGATAAGGAAAATAAAGAACAGTTAAATGTTAAAATTAAGTTAAATGCTCTTAAAACAGCATTAAAGATGAATGAGAAGAAAATGCAAGTTAATAGAAAAGAAATTAAAATACATCACACGCTGCTTGACGCAATAGATAAAGTGCAACAGAAAATTAATAAAGTTATCACGCGGTTGTTGTCCATTCACACACGTAGATCTTAATAGAACCTTGTTCAGAGGCTTTAGCCGTCCACTTTGTTCAGGTTACTAACCTATAGAACCTTGTTCAGAGGCTTTAGCCGACCACTTTGTTCAGGTTACTAACCTATAGAACCTTGTTCAGAGGCTTTAGCCGACCACTTTGTTTAGGTTTCTAACTTATAGAACCTTGTTCAGAGGCTTTAGCCGTCCACTTTGTTCAGGTTACTAACCTATAGAACCTTGTTCAGAGGCTTTAGCCGTCCACTTTGTTTAGGTTTCTAACTTATAGAACCTTGTTCAGAGGCTTTAGCCGTCCACTTTGTTCAGGTTACTAACCTATAGAGCCTTGTTCAGAGGCTTTAGCCGTCCACTTTGTTCAGAGGTTTTAGCCGATCGCAAATGTAAATATTTTTCCCAAAAGTCAAATTTAAGCTTAAAAAATGCCTATAATTTATAAACACAATCTTAAACATTTTGCTTCAAATAAAAAAATGGCTCATGAACCATCTATGAAATCTGTTTACCATTATGACAGTGCAGAAACTATTCAAAAATAAGGAGCTGGCATCTTTTCTGGTATCGGAAGTGTCGTTAACTTGATTAAAAATAATAAAGATTTGATTTCATCTGCTGCTAAAGGAGCAGCTGCTATAGGTAGTACAGCTAGTGCAATATCAAGTGCTGTTAAGTCACAAAACGAATTAAAACAACTAGAACCTATTCGTAAACTTAGGAATGATGCTAAAGAACTACAAAAAGATAAAAAGCTTTCAGAGGAAACGAAAAACAAAATTGCGAACCTGGCAACTCCGGCAGGCGGAGCCTGGAGGAGCGGAGCTCCGACTGAGAGTAAAAAGCAGGCGAAGCCTGGAAGAACGTGGGAAATGGTTTAGCAAAATTCTAGTACCAACCTGATTTTTTCTAATAAAAAATATAATGTCGTCTCTGATTGAAAGCAAATTTAGATTAGACGATCCCCCGTTCGTTAGTTACAATCAAAAAAAGACTGACTATATAAGAGTTGCTATGAATCCTGGATCTTCAGGAAGAGTGAATACTGGAGGTGATTTAATTTTTGAAGTTGATAATCAGCAAAGTTATTTATATTTACCCGATTCATTTTTACACAGTGAATATTCTATCTATTCTGATGCTGATTTTACAACACCATTACCTACTACGGATAATATTACATTAGAAAACAATTTCTTTCCCAGATTATTTACACAAATGCGTTCCTGATAACCATACCGGCATACTTAAAGATGATTTAACTCACACTGGAACAGATGCAACAGGAATTGCGAAAGATGTAGAAAACATAGTGAAACAGTTAAACAGTACACAAAATAGCTCATATCAGAAAAGACGTGATTTTAACAAGAAAAGTAAACAAACTGTTGATTGGTCATTATCGCCATTATTCGGTTATTAGATTACACTAAAATATCATGTCAATTGAAATTCAAACTCATCGTTCATCGTACTTTAAATAATGAAGCAATATTTTATGGAAAGGCTGGGAAGCATACCTAAAAATTGAAAAACTTGAATGATGGATAAAACATATTACTCCTAATTTAGAGGTTGAAACAACTATTACGAAACGATTAAATACGAACAAACCAATTCCAGTAAATTTTCTAAAGCGTACTGCTAGTTCTGTAACTTTTTCTGAACAAAGTTTCAATTGGCATTTCACAAGGACATCAAATACTCCAATATCTTTTTACTCACTTTTCAAAAGAATGAAACACCTAGTTTTGATAAGAACAATAGTCTTTTCCATATTAATTCAATTCGAAGTTTACAAATTTCATTAAATCAAACACATACCTTTTATCCTATTGATCCATTGAGATTTGATGATACCAATAATCAGTTTATGGAAGGATATGATGCCTATAGAAATTTGTGTCGAGAATTTGGAGTAGAAGCACAATTAACTTCTGTAGATTGGGAGAATTTATATCCTGTTTTCTGCTTTGATTTAAGTGCACAATCGGAAGACATTATTAAGAATGGTTGTGATGTGACAATTAATATCGAAAAGAATAATTCCACAACATCATTGATGGCTTATTGCTAGAAGACGCCGAATATTCTATTGAAATTCTTAATGGAAAGATGGTTAGGATCGGTTAGTAATCTGAACAGGGTTCTATAGGTTAGTAACCCAAAGCCTCGTCGATAGGCTAAAGTCTCTGAACAAAGTGATCGGCTAAGGCCTCTGAACAAAGTGATCGGCTAAGGCCTCTGAACAAAGTGATCGGCTAAGGCCTCTGAACAAAGTGAACGGCTAAGGCCTCTGAACAAAGTTCTATCGATTAATTAGAATAAATTTTTTTATTAAAAAATGGTGCAAGTGAAAAATAAAACGGTTGAATTAAAACTACGTAACATCATTGACAAAAATACACCTAAAACTATTACGATTGACAAAAAAAGTATTACATAAGTAAACCAATGATAAAGAATATTAAATTACAAGAAGAAAATAATGGTGGAATTCTACCATTAATTCCACTAATAATAGGAGGTATAGCAGCAGCAGGAAGTGTTGCAGGTGGAACAACTGGTGTTGTCCAGGCAGTAAATAAAAATAAATCAGAGAAGGCAGCATTAGAAGAACAAAAATGTCATAATAGGGAGTTGGAGAAAGCTGCTAGGGGTGAGGGAATAGTAGATAATTTTATTAGTAAATTAAATTTAGTTGATGAAGGGAAACGAGTTCCTAAAAATGTACTACATAATATTGATGATTTAATTGAAATAAAAGAAACAAAAGATGGCTCTGGAATATATTTAAGTCCTAGTATGGTGCGTTAATATTTAATCTTTAAAAATGAATTTGAATAACTTAAGAATTTCAAATCTAGATCTAATGGATTATCTCTTAAAAGTACATAGAACCTTGGTTCCGTCAACTTCGTTGCATTCCGGAGGTGATCCAACTGCATCTTCGATGCCGAGACGCGAAGCGTCGACTTCCGGTTGTCAGCGTTACGAAGGCAACTATATACAAAAAACATTAGAAAACTTTCCTGGCTTTATTTGGAGCAAATATTCAAAAGAAAAACATCTTCCTGGTCATTCATATACCGGTCCAGGAACTCGATTAGACATAAGACTAGATGAGAATAATAATCCAAAACCAGGTGAAGAACCAATAAACAGAGTTGATGCAGCAGCCTATAGACACGATTTAGCTTATCGAAATCATGACCTAAAATCTCGTCATGAAGCAGATAAGAAAATGATTCAGGAATTAGATGATATTCAAAATCCTACATTTAGAGAAAAAATTGAAAGAATGTTTGTTAAGAAAGCTTTACAAGTTAAAATATTATTCGGTCAGGGTTTAAGTGAAACTTCTGCCTCCGAAATTCATAAAAAACATAGAAAACCAAAATATCTATTGAAAGTAAAAGTATTTAATAAAGATGATATTTGGAGTGCAGATCTAATCAATATGCCGAATGAAAGAGGCTTTAAGTACGCATTGACCGTTATAGATTTATATACACGATACGCTTGGGCAAAGCCTTTAAAAACAAAAGTGGTCTGTCAGTTAAATATGCGTTTGAAGAAATCTATAAAGAAAGTAATAGAAAACCAAAGAAGCTATTCGTTGACAGAGGATCTGAATTTTATAATAGAAATGTTAAGCCACTATTTGAAACAGACGAAAGTGATCGCCAAGGCTCAGTTTATTCCACAGAAAATGCTGGAAAGGCTGTAGTAATAGAGAGATTCAATAGATTCAGAGATTCAATTTACAGAACAAGGTAATCAGAAATGGTTAAAAATATTACCAGGAATTGTAGAAGGGTATAACAATAAGATTCATTCAAGTATTGAAGAAACTCCAAAGAAGGCTTCTGACGATCCTGATTTAATACGAAAGAAAATATTCGAAAATAATTATTCGAATGAGAGTAATCCGAATTTACAGAAACGTCAGCCGAAATTTAAGATTGGAGATAGAGTTAGAATATTTAAATATAAAAATAAATTTGAAAAAGGCTCTGAGGTTATTGGACTAAAGAAATATTTGAAGTTTGTAAAATAAATCAAACTTATCCGATTACTTATGAAATAACAGATTTAGATAATGAGGAAATCACTGGCAGATTTTATGAAAACGAATTACAAATAACCGAGCTTTAACCTTTAAGTGGCGCTTTAGCTAGCTTCACTTGAACTTTAATTACAGTAATTGGAACTAACGTTTCGAGAATTAAATTCCCTTATTCAATTCTAACATAATATCAAGAAATGGTACACCTTCTTGCAATTTGTATAAAACGTAAAGACATAACTGACCGCAATAGGTTGTTCCTGGTTTTTGAATTTGAAATGTATTACATGTTCCATTCCCCAGTATTTCTTTTACTTCATTTGTAGGGGGAAGTCCATAAGAGTCAAAATAGTAATTATCACCATTTTGATTAGACATACCTGCTGACCAATGTACTCCTTTTTGATCTGATGTGTGGAGATTTGTTACGAAATTTACATTGGATTTATGTTTCAATAATCGTAATTCATTCCTCATCAATACGTGAAAATTCTTTATTCCTAATTGTTTAGCCATTTTCCTTAAGTCGAAATTCGTAGTTGTTTGCGTTCCATATAATTTTAAGAACTCGGTCAGGCCAGTCATTTTACATGAGACAAATTCTATTTCAGAAATGACACAAAAGAATTGCACAATCTGCATGACTCAGAGCTTTGTTACCTCTAGCGAGGCGACCTCTAGCGCATTATGCTTGAGATCATTGTCTGCCACAAGCAGCAGCGGTTGCCATTAGGAGCAGATGCTGCCACGTATTGCCAATTTCATTCACTCACTGCGTGCATTCACTCTGTGAGCGTTCTACGTGACTGTGTCTTCCACGATTCATCTGTGACTGTCTACAATTTATCCGAGACCTAAACATCGAAGCTGTGACAAATAATGAGTGCTTCTATTCATCGAGAATTCATCAAATTTTGTGATAACGTATTTCCACTTATCAAGGACGAAAAAAGAAATATTCAAAACTCTTATTGTTAATCACGAATTTTATTTTCAAAAAAAGACCAAACCAGAAACGGAAGACAAGAAGAACGAGATATTTTATATAATAAGAGACTCTGTTTTCAATGGACAAATAATCCAACAACGGGTTGACATAAGTGAGCAGGCGACATGCACTATTCAAAACTGTGTTACAACCCTACATTCTCAAATTTATCAAGAAAAAGTACACAATAATTCTTCCTTAACAATTGCGATTTGTCAAGGATTTGTGTTATCTAAATTAAAATCAATGGTGGACTTCACTAAAAAGTTGGAAAGTGACTATAATATTAAATTCTCTAGAAGATATGTAGCATTTCTAATGAAATTATATCGTTCTTTCTCAAACTAACGCAAAACTTCGAACATCATTTTTAAGCGTATGCCATGTTTTCAAGAACTTCAAATATCTTGAAGATTACTTTGATTTTGAGAATGAGCAAAGGTATGTCATCTATGGCTACTGACAAAATGTATGAGTAGCATTAGCATTTTATTTTATGAGACGGAATAATAGAATGGGAATGGCATTCGCAGTTTATAAATAAAACAGTGGTTGTTTTTCTTATATTGCAAGACTTTGCTATATTATGTGAGTAGCATGCATTAACATTTTATTTTATGAGACGGAATAAGAGAATGAGAATGAGCATTCGCAGTTTATAAATGTAACATTATTTATTTTTTCTTATACTGTGTGACTTCTAGCATATTATTTGATGTAGTGGTGTGTATTGTCAATCATTTTATGTAACAGAATAGAAAAATGGGAATGCCATTCCCAGTTTATGAACGTAACATTTTCTAGTTGTCATATATTTACTTTGTAATCTAAACTACTTGCACATATATGTGAATAAAATATTTTCTAAAGATGGAAATGTGTTTTCATTTTGCATCAAGTTAAAGTTTCCTTATAATAAGTTTTCTTATTTTGCAGGTATGTCATTTTTCGTTTTTTTGTGTCCTGGAACTGTCATATCACCATTACTAGTAGTCACTATGGACAAAGCACAGTCGGAAAATAACTAAGTTTGGAGCATGGCTTCTGGTACAAATTGACGCACCAAAATAGGTTGCTTTTCTAAACGACAACGTGAGTAGGAAATTGAAGCCAACCTTCATAACCTGCATCTCCCGACTGGTTGATCGCAGTCGAACGATACACGGTACATGCCTGCATCATGTCCTACTCAATGTTGCTGGATCCATGTAAATTGGTGTGATAACTAAAATACCCTATAAGATCTACCGCTGGTTGCAGAAATGATTGCTAACTAACAAACACCTAACTTGTTACCAAAAATAGAAACATAGCTGTTTACTAACAAAATTGGCTTGCAGAGCTGATTTTTACCTAACGTGGACTTTAAATATTTAGTGAACACTAAATTTCGACTTTCAGAGAAACTGTGCTTTAGGTCAGGGGTTCTCAACACGTGGCCCGCGGGCCATTTTGTGGCCCGCAAGCTTGTTGGCGGTGGCCCGCGATGAAACGAGTGAGCAAGACATGCGTATATTTGGCGGCTTGTCAATTGAGCTTGTCTATCAGTTTAAGAACAGCTAATTTGTAGCGCACGGCGACAAACGTGATGTGCGCGCGCTATTTCTCCCACTCAATTCAATGAGAAGCTCTGTAGAGAAGAGTGAAGCAAGCTGCAGCCGTAGCAAACAGATCATACATGTCAAACTTACATAGCTGACTTACAAAACTTACATAGCTGAAGTTCAAATCGATTTTGACAATCGATTTCAAGATTTTAATGACCTTATTCATTTGATAGGATTTATGAGAAATCCTGTAGAAGCAAATGTTGAAATCTGTGCAGGTCAATTCGAAAAATTTGGAGTGAATGGAGCTGTTGGTGAGCTGCAATTGATTGCGCTGAGAAATAGTGGTGTTGTTCAAGAATGCGTTAGAGGTGCAACAACTATGGTTGATATGTGGTTTGACATTCCTGGAGGATGAGAAGTATGTCAGATATTCGACGATGTGGACTTAGGCTTCTTGCAATATTCGGATCAACTTACCACTGTGAGTTCTTCGTTCTCTACACTCAACTACATAAAAAAACAAATATCGATCACGCTTGACTAACACAAATGTACAAAACATGATGCGTCTTGCATTAACCGGTTTGAAAACCGAGATTCGTCAATTGACAAAAGCAAAGCCTGGACAAGTTTCTCACTGACACAATTAATAGCATTTATGATGTTTTGGATGAAGCCATTTCTATTTTTCTGTTGCAATTTATAATTATAATATCATTATTGGATTATCATCATTCTTCTCAATTTAAACAAGGAGTGTTTATATTCATGTACGCATGCATACATAATATGTAATATTTCCCAAACGTTAGCATTCATCCAATGAATGTATGCCTCCCTCCCTCTCTTTATCTATAAGCGTTGCATATTTTGTGAATGCGCATTAGGTTTCAACAAAAACGATAAACTCTCACTGGCAATAAATTTTCAAAACCACATGCGTTTTGTAAAAGTATACATGTATACAGAGTTACAGATCTATCCTATAAGCTAGGTAAGCTTATATAGTACCTTCTAATTATGCCAATAGGTCCATACCCTACCTCTACTTAATCATCACAAAACAAAAAAAAATTTTTTTCAGAAGGATTATTAATGAAACATAAATAGGCCTATAGGCGCTAGTCAACTCTAACTAATAACGGTACCTATGTATAAACAATATAATAGGCATACAGGGGTTCTTTGGTCATATATTCAGTCGATTGGCCCGGTAGTATATTCATTAGAAAAATGCCAGGAAATGTGGCCCGCCGAATTTTTGAGTTGAGAACCCCTGCTTTAGGTGATCATTAACGAGATAGAAATTTTACATTGTAGACTTAGTAACCAGCAGAGGCTGTTTTAACTTATTGATTTTTGCGATAGACGTGTGAAGAAGAATGTTATCAAAGTGATTCGATTCTATTTTTTTTCCAAGCGAGATGGAATACGTTGAGTATATGGAAGCGGATGAACGTGAATTCATTCCAATACGCATTTCACGATCTTTGAAGGACAAAAGTGATCCTATTTTATATTGGAACGACACTGAATTCGTGGATAGATTCAGATTCAGTAAGCAATCTGTCCTCTCATTTTATACAAAACTGGAATATTTTCATCGATCTCTACGTACGGTTGGAAATCGTGGTTCGCCAATACCACCCACTGTGAAGTTATTGGTAACTTTTCGATTTTACACCGCTGGAGTTTTTCACCGGGAGAATGGTGACCTTTTCGGTCTCAGCGAAGCCTCCGTTTGTCTTATTGTCCATCGCATTTCCAAAGCGATCTGTTGTTTGTCATCTGAATATCTCGTTTTTGTCCCCTGATTCTCCCGAGAGTTTGCAACAATGTAAAACAGGGTTTTACAGTATAGCGAATTTTCCTGATAAGTAGAAATTACAAATGAAAAATGTGAAAAAATAATAGATTGAAATATTAGAATTAGGACCTGTAGGCTAATTTCATCCAGGTCGTAGGAATAAATACAAAAATTGCTGACAGCGTTTGTTTACTATAGAAATGTTATTCTGCTATGCTATGGGATTTTCTCGCGGAGAACTCTCTGAATATTTCCATCAGCAAAATGATATTGAAATATAAAGTAATTGATGATGATTTTTCCGTCATAAATTTCCAGAAAGATTGCAGAACAAAATAGACCTAACGGCTAATATTAAAAATAGGCGTTAAGTACCGGTAGCCCATAACATTTTTTGTTCACGCATCTTACTCATATACACACTGGTTAACTCAAAACCAGATGATTACTGGTATGCGTTCGTGAAATCTATATGCTCCAGGTTTAGGCCTCTTTCATACATGTATATATTTTCGTTACATTATATATTCGTATATTATATATATAGTTTATCTCTTCAAAATAAACTTTACGAATGTATTGAAATAGGCTTGAGTAATGAAAATAAATATTTATAGAAACTATGAACAAAGTTATACATAGGCTACATATATACACGCATAAAACATCCTCATTACGTTTCAGGTGTTGTCGGAGCGCTTGACGGCTCTCATATTATTAATAAATCAAGAAACCGTCAACACCTGAGTCCGAGGAATACCGCAATCGAAAAGGTTGGTATGTCCATAAACGTTCAGGGAGCATGCTCTCATGACCTCAAATTTACAAATTTAGTAGCTCGTTGGAAGGGTTCGACGCATGACTCCAGAATTTGGAGGAATTCTTCTCTGTGTATACACAGATAGAGAGGCTATAGCGTTTCCTCGACGGTGAATTCGAGGGATATTTATTGGGTGACAGTGGCTATGTGTTGTACTGCACATGTTTTAACGCCGATTCTCAACCCTACATCTGCGGGAGCAGAGACGATTACAACGCTTCACACAACCCCCCCATCAGAACCAGAAATACCTTAGAAGCTGCTGGGCATTCGGACTTTGGAAGTCGTCGTATTTCGCTGCTCCTTGGAACCTTAAAGATTTTCGCTAGATGATGCTGTCGCAGTAATAGTTAGCCACTGTCTATTGTGGCATAACATCGCAATTGAAGAAAAGAGTGCCATCACATGTGGAAGAGTATTGGTGGAAAGAACAGAACGTCCCATCTAGATCCCAATGCCGATGGGAAACGCTGTCAGGACATACTTTGCGTAGACAGGACCTGATTATTCAGAATATTTTCACTTAATACAAGACACATTAGATGGAAAAAATTTAATAAAAATAATTTGTTTAAATTGTTTTAAAATTGTTTAACGGGTGTAAGTTGTTCTTCTTCAACCATCTGTATGAGAATATTTGTATTGACCTACTTAAATTACTCGTAGTTAGGTCTAAAAGCGCGTACCAAAATAAAACGATTTTCCCAGTTGTAAAGTGCTTTTCTTTCTAGATTTATTTTTGGAAGTGAAATCTATCAATTAATATAGTCTGCCTGCAAAAAATGTAAAAAAACGAAGTAAAAATTGATAATCATAATGAACAATTGATGAATTAATAACGGGTAAAAATACGCAGTGTTGGTGTTCTCAATATCATAATTTTATAAGTCTCCCTATTTGATTTAGGCGTTGCTGCTTTTTCCACAAAAACTGTATTCGATTATAGTATGTTGATTTTCATCAGTTTCCACGCAAAAACAAATTACAGTATATCATGTTAAAAAATGTTCTGTTTACTGTGAAGATGAAAAGACAGATACATACACGTGAAATCTAATTTTATTATTTGCGGACATTTTGGGATAGAAAAACGTCTGAAAATCGAAGCTTAACTACCAATCACCAAATTTTGCCAGTATAGCGCATTCAAGTTTCGCATGGCTGCCTGCATCTTCCTTTTCTTTGTAATTGACACTCCTGATTGTTTCATTTTTCAGTTCTTGTCTCAAGTATTTCCAATCTTGATCTTATGTTCTGCTTCCAACAATCTCCATTCTTCTATCGTGATATATCTCCGGTCCAGACGCTTTGCCTGATCTTCCCTTGCTGTTTTGAAATTTCGTTTGTTTGCTTGGAAGATTCTGATGATCGGTTGTCGGTTTGTCAACCTCTGTCATCCTGACCCTGTGTAAGGAAACAGAAAGCGATAATATAGTTGTAATAACAATACTGATACCCGTAAATTTCAGAAATACTCGATAATTTATTTTCATAAAGGAAAAAAGTGCTGAATATACTGAATAGTTGCGTGATAAAAATGTTCCTACTTAATATTGGAATATGTCGTGCCAAAATTACGGCAGAGTGTGTGACTCCTACTAATGATAAATTGAATATTGCAATAAATTTATGAATGTCATGAATTGATTCATATAGATTCTCAAAGATAAATTCCTAGGTACGAATATCTGAAATAGGTAGGGAAAACATTATTTGATAATACGTGGTTGCTTACCGCAAGAATCTACATGGTCGTAGTCATGCACGGCCTTCCCAAGGACCCTGATCCTGGCACACTCCCAGCAACCAAACTGGTTGTTCCAGTTTTAATCTTTGTATTACATGATAGGCCTCCCCGATTTTGAACTTCTGCCCTCCTCTCTTCTGCTAATCTTTTTGCGCCAGTCTTTAGTTTCTTGTCTCACATATTCCTGCTAAATGTAAGGGAAGTGGATGCAGGATGGGACACTTTTTTAAAAGTATCTCCAGACATTGAAGAACACATTTTAAACCTATTAATAGTTATGTTTTTCATTTCAGTTGGTCGTGCTTAGTTCATATTTGACAATCTTTTCTATAGGTTTCTAGACATTTGTTTTACACTGCAGGTGAATGTTTAGTTAAAATGGTTTAGTTTTCAACACTTTCAAAAAATGTGGATAGTGATGGGACAGCGGTTAAAATGTGATAATGTGAGGCATTTTGATATCATAAAATACATAGCGAGATTATGGTTTATGATCATGATTTTATTTATATGACATTTTTTGATGATTTATTTAATTTCTATTAATAATAATTTGTATACTCTAGCATCATATTGTACATTATTTGAAAGAAACATCGACATTTACAAACTTCTTTAGGGCCCAATGAGCAGACTGTAAGAGGTAATTATAATTTATAATTAGGAAGATGATAGATTTTCATATATGTTTACTGAATCATCATGTGATAAAAATACATTAATGGATTTATATTATATAGGTATATATTATACAAAGGGATGTTTTCAAAAGTAGGCTAACAGTAGAAATGGCCTTGAAAAGCTATGTCTTTAATGCTATAGATTAATAAGATATTGTCAATAATAATCTTTTTCGCACGATGCCACAGATAGCTTAATATGCCTTGTATTTCGTAAGGAGGCAAAAATTCAATTACTCACTTTGACGATCGCGTAAATCATATTAAAATATCTCATGATCCTCCAGTGTTTTCATGAGCCTACATATTTCACTACAACACCCAATTTGAATCTATAACCGATCATGAGAAGTCGAATAACTTATCAACATCTATCAAAAAAAAATTATCTAGGAAAACCATGTAAACAAGATAGTAGTTGTTTCAGTTGTTTACTGCAGAGAAGGAAGAACAGCTGAACATTTCGAATGTTCTCTCCGCGCCCGCTCAGCCTGGTGCACGAAGACGCTGTCGTCAAACACAAGACAGGGAGGCGACGAGAAGGAAGAACAGACTTGACATCCAAATGATCCGCTTCCTACCTTATGTTAATTCCAGCCTCCTCTTAGACCATCGTCAGAAGCTTCTGACGATGGCCTAGAGGAGGCTGAAACTTAATAAAGGTATTAACATTAAAACAACTATACATTTTGTTTTTTGCTTGGTTTCCTAACAAAAAATGAACAAATGAATAACCAAGGCCTATTCAAACATATCTCAAAAAATTAATCAACTTAAAGTTGCAAAAATTCACGAAACGCAAATGACTCAAAATGTCCACCATGGACATCGGCACATTCTTGTAGTCTTTCGGCCACACTGTGGCACAACAGTTCTGCATAATTTTCCTGTCATCACTGATCTCTTGACAGGCATCTGTGATAGTTAGGATCGTGAGTTGAGAAAGTGTGTGAGGTTTTCGTCCCGTACACGTTTCTCCTTTACAACGCCCCAAAAGAAAAAGTTCCTCATCGGAGTTAGATCGGGAGAGCGAGGAGGCCAAAGGATGCTACCACATCTCCCGAATCACTTTCCTGGAAAAGTGTCAATTCAGATAGCTTCTTCTGACACTCACTGCAAAAATGCGCTGGTGCACCATCCTGCAGAAAGTACATCTCATTGAAGTTGTTCAATGACTGCATCTTCTCAGTAATCGCAAAGGATTGGAGCATTTGAATGGTACACCTCAGCCGTCACAGTTCTTTCAAAAAATACTGGCCCATATCACAACCGTTTGCTTGACATGTACCGGCCCAGACGGTAAAGCCAGGCTGGTTCAGCTAATATTGTTGATACCATGTGCGGATTTTTCAGGGAACCAGTAGACACAGTTATGTCTATTTATTACGTGGACCTGGGATGTTTGAAACTTGGCTTCGTCAGACCAAACTATCTTGTCAAGCAAAAATCTGGGTTCTCCCGTGAATTCCGACAAACCATGAGGCACAGCAAACTGCAAGCGTCGTTCAGTATTCATCCGGTAGACAGGTGCAGCAACAGTCTGGAGTCGGTATGGTTTTCAACTCAACTTTCCTCATCAGGTCTCCAAGTTAGAGCTTAGAGAAATGTCCCAACTCCAATGAGGCTCTTCTTGTTGACTTCTTCGGACTTTGAAACAAATGTTTGGGCACTAGCTCCTCGTTTGATGTTATTGAAACTGATCGAGGGCGTCCTGATTCGGTTGCATTCTCTATACTCTACCGAAACCGGTCTTTTCAAATTTTATCTCGAATGCGATACAATTGGCAAAATTTGATAGAGGATTGCTGTGAAAGGCATCTCTCCAATTCCATTCGCACCTTTTTCAGCATTTCTTGTTTTTCCAAAAGGATTTCAAAATCCATATTTCTCTGATGTCATCCTTTTAGATGACCTGACATGACCAGAAAAGCAGCAAATTCAAAAAAGCTTCAAGCTTGTTTTAATTCACTTCAAAGTCAAACTAACAGTGTTTGATTCAAATCAAATTAATTGAACATATCCATGATGGGCGTAATGTCAGATTGGTGCTATATCTTGTCCATGATAGATTTCAAAATTCCTTTGCAATGGAATGCTACTGCATTAGACTTCTAAATGATAGTAGCAATTACTTCGAGGTAAGTCTATGCTCACGTTTGGACCTAGATCATGGATTATCCATCGACTGATTCAGGTGTAAATCGCCAATAGAACGCGTCAACATAGATTTCTAGGGCAAAATCAACTCCGTTAGCCTACTCTTTGAAACACCTTGTATATATAT